>PVHY01029201.1:0-14509 GCA_004024945.1 Uropsilus gracilis | reverse complement strand
AAGTTTGCATTGGGTAGCCAGGTTATATTCGTTTGTGATCTGTCCATGTTTTCTTGCTGCAGGCCATCCTCTCCAATCCAATCCCATCTCCATTGCTTTGCTGCTTTTCCTTATGGCTCTGGTGTCGGGCTTTGGGGGTCTTGCCTCCTGCCAGTGTTGGTCAAGAAATTTCTCTGAGTTCAGGCTTTGAGACTAGGTCTTGCTTTATTTGCCCGTGGAACCGCAGGCTCTCGTTGCCCAGGGTATTACAGACTCAGGCAATTCCCAGCCTCAGCTTCCCAGGTAGCCGGGATTACAGGCGCGCGCCACCACGCCCAGCTATTGTTTGGAACTAAGTCTCGCTACGGGCCCCAGGCGGGACTCGAACCACGATCCCTAGCCCCGGCCACTTCATAGGCTGAAGCTTACAGGCACGAGCCACTGTGCCCGGCCCATGAGTTCAGGCTTCTGCGAGTGGCCTTTGAAGGTTATCTCCTCTGCTTCCTTTTGCAGTTTTGGTGTGGGGCCCATTATCCCCTCTTGGGTCATCCTCTCCTCTCCCTGGATGAGGGGAGGGTGTGTTGCTCTCCTTGAATATATATCCAAGTTAAACTCCCGAGTTTTGGCCCAGACAGTGTAGAAGTGCGCCTGGTGACATCGTGTCTCTATGGTTGTTTTTCTGGTCTTACTTATACTAGTGCTCTTGGTTGTCCCTCTGCTGTGTCCAGCTCCGGTCTGTGGGCTGGACTTTTGCCAGATCCCTCACCCGTTTTATGTTGGGGTTGCTGTTGCACCTATTCTGGTTGCTCTGCCAGGATTTTTTTTAATTGTATTTTCTAAGAATCAAGTTTTGTAGCTAGGCCAGGACAAGGCTAGATGACAATACTACCCCCTTGTGTTTACTGTTGGAACTTTCCTCACTTCTCCACAGACAGTCAACACTCATTCGAATATAAGCCGAATCTCAAACCACAGTCATTGTTCAGAAGAAAGGATACGGTGCTTTGCCAATGATTTAGCTTTATTCCTGGCAACAATGACTTATGATCAGGTACTGTGTTAAACACTTTTCATGCTTTTTCTCATGCCAACCTCTCAAAAAGTATAGGCAGGTAATGCCTAGGTAAATAATTTGTACAAGATCACACAGTTAGTACATGGTGGGACTAAAGTATTTAATTAATGTTAAATTCCCATATTATTTACTAAGTGAAAAAAGATAAAACAACCCAAGATATTATAACTGTTTCTTAATATGAGAAATGTATGAACCCCTTTTAAAGTAATAAAAACATTTTTGCATCCTTTGCCTATTCCAAATTTTCTTCTTTCCTTGGACTGCTTCTGGGACTTTCCTCACAGGATAGCCCCAAGTGCCAGTCTCAATTCCAGCCTCGAGTGAAGAAACGAAGACTTCCTGATCCTACTAGACCAGGGGAGGAGTCAAACTCCCAGGTAAGCTGAAGGGAGAAAAGAACAGCAAGAAGCAATTGAACACATTAAGTACAAAATGAGATGGATATAATAAATATGCCAGTGAGACTTTGAAATTAGAACAGAAATATAATAAACCCCACCAACTATATTTTCATAAAGTCAGAATTGATCTACCAAATCCCAAATTTGGGGGTAACATTTGTCAATAGTGTCTGCACTACTTTGGAAAGAAAATGAAGATGAAGAGGCACCATGTTATTTGACATGGGCAACAGTGACAAAATTTGAAGATATTGAATTGGGGTGGGATTACAGAGTAGTGTTTTGATGAAAACCCTTTGAAAATAAATGTCTTGCCAAAGAATTTCATCTGAATGAGAGTTGTGCTGCATCTTCAAAGTTCACTGAAACTAAATGAAAACCTGGGGAGGATTTGTCAAAGCATTCAAGAGAAACACAGAATAAAGCCAGGAGAGTGGTAGCATGAGGAGACCAAGAGCGGCTTCACCTGGTTGACTAACCATTCTGATGCAGATACAGATGCAGATGAGTTTGGTGAGATCAGCGAAGATATTGGCCAAATTCATTACAGCACTATTTGTTTCCTGATATGGATGATGACAAGGAAGGAAGGAAGGACAAGGAGAACAAGAATGGGGACAAGGACACAAACAAGAACAAGGACAAGAACAAAAAGAAAAAAACAAGAAGAAGGGCAGTCAGAAGAACAGGAAGAAGGAAGAGGAGAGGGAGGAAGAGAAGAATGAGAAGGGAGATTGGAAGATAACGATGACAAAAGGGATAGAGTCAAGGTAAAGAAGATGAAGAAAGTAGAGGAGAATGAGGACGCAAAGGAGAATGAAAGAGAAGATGATTAATGTAATTCTGATATATTCCAAATGTTTTAATTTTTTCCAATCTATGGAAGCAAGTTACAGATTATTCTATCTTTTTTGGGCTCAGTTGCCCAGTTTTTGAGGTCTTTTTTCTTTTCTTTATGCCATGATTCTCATTTAATTGGGAGGGGAAGCAATACCCTCAGCAGAATACAGTGGGGAAAGAATATCTACCACCCTTCCCTCCTCAGTTCCAAGTTCATTTCCATCCATTCTTGTCTCCACAAAAATTTTATGGAATCAATACAACCGTGCTCTGCAGAAAACAAAAAAAACCTGGTGTTCCCTTTGCTTTGCTGGGAGCTGGAGTGTGCTGGGCCCTGTGAGATAATGTGGAGAATTCTAGCCTTCCCTGCCTTTCTCTGTATATTGTACTCAGAGGTTGCTGTGTCTCTGTGTGAAGATGGACAGCTAGCATTTACCAAAATATATGTCTACTTAATCTTGTTTTAAAAAAGCAAAAGAAACATTAAAAATGGGGTTGTAGAAGGTCAGGAATTGAGATGTCTGAGTGGGTTAAGTGACAGGTTAAGTGGGTAATTCAACAATATGTCTGCTCCTTTGACCTGTTTAATTGTGATGTTTAACAGATAGCTTTGCGGTTTAAGATGACATTTTTAAAATTCTCTCCTAATGATGACTTCAGTCCTGCCATCCAGTGGGGGAAGCAGCAGAACCTTTAGGAACTTATTTGGAATTGATATTATTATAATTTTGTCACTGTTCATTTTTAAATTCTCTCTGTTTCTGGAAAGGAAAGATGGTGCTCAATTTTAAACATTTAAAGTGTGTATGTTGCTTTGTTACAATTAAACTATGTAGAGAAAATAAATAAAAATAATTTTAAGTAAATATTTTATTTAAATTTCATTTAAGTTTTGACAGATTTCTCCATTACCACCTTCCAGAATTTTGATTCAATTACATTAGTATATATAAAAATTTAGCTATAAACTTCATATATCCTTAACTCTTACACAGCTATAAAACAAAATGAATAAATAATTTAATATAATATAAAAATTGTTTAATATGGCATATTGCAATAATTTAGCAGCAATGACTCAAGCAGTGATTTAAAAATAAACATGTGTGAGTTGCCTACCCCTAAGTCAAGTACTATTTCCAGCATTCAAGGAACAGTGACAAAGATTAATAAGTGAATAACTCATAAAATAGATAGTATGTCACCTGGCAATCAGTGCTATGGAAAGAAAAACAAATTTATCTTTATCCAAAACTACATTTATCTGAACCCAAAAACCAGATTTATCTTAATCCAAAACTGTAATCAGAAATATGTAAACTAGGAGATGCTTTCTGTATACTTCTCCAAATTTTTTGATAATAACTAGTTGAGTGCTCAAGGAAATAGCATGAACACAGAACCTAGGAGTAAGGAAGCCTGCTCATGGCTATTGGCAGAGGGAACATTCCAAGTGAGTGGTGCAGAGGAAAAGACTATGAGTCTGGAGTGAGGTTGATATATTTGAGGAAAAACAAGAAGGTCAATGAGATTAGAAGAGAGTGAATCCAGAAGCACATTGTAAGAAACAAGTCGAGGTCAAGCAAGGACAAATTCTGGGTTTGTTTTTTTTTTAAACTTTTTTAAAATGTTGTAATTATCATAAAATATTGTATGGTCACATTTGTATGGTTGTACTGTACCCCTTATTCCCCACTAAGCATGAAGAAATTCTATGCTAGAGGAAGTTGTCAGCTGAAACTACATAGGAAATGGGTTCATTTCCCATGGCAACCCAAATCAGCAGAGCCATTTACAGTATCCAAATAGATAGCATCCACTCATGCTCCCTTTCCTTTTCCGTCTGTCTGGCTTACCTTCTTGTCACTTTAAGTGGCATTTAATCACAGTTTCCTCTGGAAAACCTGCCCATCCTGATTAGAAAGTCTCCCCTTCGAAGACCTTGACATCTTGTGTACAACTCTAGTCTAGTGTCTATCACTGTATTCTTTTGACTGGTGACTGAACTGTTAATCTATTTTGCCCACTAGACAACAAGCTTCATGGTGGTGAAAGGGTTGGCCGTCCCAAACATTCTGGGCTTTTTCCAAGATGCCCAGAGCAAGCTTTTTCCAATACATTTAAAGCTTAAGTCTGTAGAGGACCTTGGAGAAACTGCTACCTTTACCTTAAAAAATGAATATTATCCAGAATTAGGGCCATCTCCAGAAAGATTCCTTTTAGCAAAGAAACCTATCTTAATGCAAGGCAAACATCTACAGGCAGGGTTTTGTCATAGGAAGTCATCCTGTCCTTGTCATGTGAGACCCTTCCTCTCTCCTTCATACCCCAGTCCTATCCCATTCCTTAGCACAAGATATAAACCTTCAGTATTTCTCATTTTATTCCAGACTTTGCAGTCATACAAATCCTCCATAAATGTTAATTAAATTTGGTCTTTTTCTCCTATTAATCTGCCTGTTGATAATTTGTTCCACCAGCCAGGAAGAAACCACAGGGGTGGGGTAATTTTTCCCT
The DNA here is from genome assembly GCA_004024945.1 of Uropsilus gracilis. Classification (NCBI taxonomy): domain Eukaryota; kingdom Metazoa; phylum Chordata; class Mammalia; order Eulipotyphla; family Talpidae; genus Uropsilus; species Uropsilus gracilis. The sequence goes on along the minus strand of PVHY01029201.1, from coordinate 9,694 downwards.
CTACTTATACAAGGAAAAAAAGTTTTCTATCTTGTTCTCCTTTTCATCTGAATCTTTAATTTAAAACACCTGTATGGTCGTAAAAAAGTGAATAAATAATATCAGATGTTCATAATAAGGTCAAGTCAGATGGAAAGGGTTGCCAGGAGTACTAAAATATAATACTTCCTACCAATCATGAAAAGTTACTGAGTGCCAGACACTGAAAATGAGTTAGTCTCATGATCATTGGTCCTTACTCATTATCTCCCAGTAACTCTACAAAATATATTATTATAATTCCCATATTCAAGTATAAGAAAAGTAAAATTAGACAACCCTTCACCTAGAATTAGGATTTGAATTCAGACTTATCTTAACTAAAACTACATCAACTTTAATCAGACATGTTTAAGTTAGGAACTGCTTTTGATACATTTTCCAAATTCTTTGATAATAATTCACATCTGTAAAATATTTACAGAAAATCTTTTGTATTGAATTACTTGACATCACTGTGTTTTGTAAAGGAGAAAAACTGAAGGCTGCCTTTAATTCAGTCATAGCAATAAAGAATATAGGGAAACACCTGGAATTGAAGTGAAAGGATAATGAAATGAGAACCACAGATCCTATAGAAATGTTAACTCAGCAAAGGAACATTATGATCCACCAGCATTTCTGTAGTTATTGAGTGTTATCTTAATTTTTAATATACTATATAGAATTATTATATATACATACATATATATACACATGCATACTTACACATATACAGAAAACAGGCCTATTATAAAATCATGTAATTTGGTTATTTCTGATTTATAGAAGTTCTAGTTTCATTCCTGTGCTTTTCTGCATTTACTAACAACTCTGCAACTTCAAAAAAAATTATAATGAAACTCAACAATAAGAAAACTAATCCAGTTTTTAAAAGGGCAAACGACCTGAAAAGAACCTCATCAAAAAAGACATGCAGATCACAAATAATCATAAGAAAAGATATCAACATCATTAAGGATTTACAAACTAGAACAAGAATAAGTCACTACACACCAATCAGAACTAAAATCCAAAACAGCAACAACATCAAGTGTTGGAGAAGATTTGCAGCAGTAGGAACTCTAGTTTACTGCCCATGGGAATGTAAAATGGTACTGTCACTTTACTAGACTGGTGATTTCTTATAAAACTAAATATACTTGTACCATCTAATATAGCAACCTCTATCATTACACAAAAGGAGTTGAAAACATATATCTTGCCGGGCACGGTGGCTTGTACCTGTAAGCTTCAGCCTATGAAGTGGCCGGGGCTAGGGATTGTGGCTCAAGTCCCGCCTGGGGTCTGTACTGAGACCTAGTTCCCAAAAAATAGCTGGGTGTGGTGGCGTGCGTCTGTAATCCCAGCTACTTGGGAAGCTGAGGCTGAGGATTGCTTGAGTCTCTGGTACCACGGGCAACTTGTGCCTGTGGTTCCACAGGCAAAAATAGCAAGACCTAGTCTCAAAAAAAAAAAAAAGAAAAGAAAAGAAAATATATATCTTTACAAGAACCTGCACGTGAATGTTCATTGCCGTTTTATTAATAATTTCCCAGATGAAAGCAAACAAGATGCCCTACAATAGGTGAATGGATAAGTAAACAGTGATACATTTGCAGCACTAAAAACAAATTCGTTGTCTTGCCTTGGCAAGACATGGGAGAGTCTTAAAAATGTATATTGCTGAGTTTAGGAAGCCAATCTTAAAAGCCTCCGTACTATACAATTCCAAATATATAACACACTGGAAAAAGCAAGACTATGGAGACAGTTTAAAAACCAAGTGAATGCCAGGGTTTGCAGGAGAGAAGGAAGAAAATGCGAAGCATGGGGTGTTTTTAAGGCAAGGAAACTGTTCTGTGTGATACTGTAATGTTAGATACATGTCACTATACTGTATAATAGCAGATACACGTCATTTGTTCAAGCCCCTAGAAAGTCAAGTGAACCCTAATGTTAATTACGGACTTTGGTTAATAATGATACTTGAATGTTATTTCATCAGCTATAACAAATATACCACTTTGGTTCAAGCGTGATAGAGGAGTCTGTTGGGCCACTGGGGGAATGGGGGATGGTGGAACGTGTGTATTAGAGAATTCTCTGCATTTCTATTCACTTTTGTGGAGAATCTAAACTGTTTTTTAAAAATACTATTAATTTTTCATGTGTAAAGAGAAAGTTTGTTATTCAAAATCAAGCAGGATGCAATTCACATTTATTTTTATTCCCTGTGATTCTGGAAATGGATATATTCCTGATTTTTCAAAAAGTACCAATGACAGCAAATTCAAGAGATAAGAGATCAGGATAGGCAAAATAAGTAAAGAGAGCCATCAGAACAATTTTCATTTGGCTGATGATGGATGGAATCTAGGATTTTTGATCCATAAAGTATACAGATGTTGAATCATAATGTTGTTTACCTAAAACTTAAAAAATGTTATGAGCCAATCTTACTAACAACAAATAAAAGTTATAAAAAAGGAATATGAGTCAGAATGCTGCCATATTTAAAAAGGTACTCACAAATAATCATCTCAGAGGGAGAGAGGAAATTGCCTCATTTGACCTCAGAATAAATTAGCAATCTAAGGCAGATCTATCTAAATCAGAGGCAGGTTTGGATGGAAAGCAAAGATTTGTAGACAATTTTCAGTTACTTCATCAGCTCACCAAAAAAAAAAGTATATTCTAGATGGAAGTCATCAGAATGGAGATGGTAAGAAGAAAGACAATGGAATTACAAGGAGGGATTCCATACTCCCATAAATTTGGATGATTCTCTATATCCAAGATCACTTGGCCTTAGCGTTCTCATCCAGAAGCCTCTGCAGAGGGTGAACATTCTTTCAAAGTTTCACCCTCCTAAAGTCCCATGTCTTGAGACCATTAAAGTGTTGGTATGTATGATTTTACCTTTTAGTTATTGAAAAATAGGTTAACTGAGTAATGTTGATAATAATATCTAACATTTCATGTAAAATATCTCTCTGCTATGCACTGTTCTGCATGCAGTCACTCATTTAGCCTGCATAGCAAATCAGGGAGGTGAATCATTAATTCTGCTGGGTGTTCATTTTACAAGGTTGCTGCCCAAAGGAGGGTAAGGACAGAAATTCAGTTTGCCAAATTATAGGCCCACAGAACTGCATCTGCCCAAGCAGTCTTTACCTAGTGAGCACAAAGATGCTATGGACCAGATATAGAATAGAATGCTTTGTATGGCTAATCTTATATAATCCATGCATCCCTAGAGATGTCCATTCTGCCTATTCTGTTTTCAAGTTCCTCCTGCTTTTTTGCAAATGATAAGAAATCTTTATTGCTTATATTTTGAGAAATTAAGATCACGTGAGTCATTTATAAATGTCCCTATAAATACCATTTCCTTGTTTGGGTTTTATCTGTCAAAAGATACTTACAGATGCTAACATTATAAGCAGCTTTAACTAAAGAAGTGAAGTCAGCTAGGTGAGAATGTATAAATTTAAAATAAGCTGTTAATAATTTAAAAGCATAACTTAAAATTTAAAAACTTACATTCCTAGTAATTATATAATTATCTATTTACTTATGCATCCAATATACCCACATGTCTTAGTTTTGTTTTAGTTTTGGATTCTGGTTTTTGGAGGTCTAGGAGCTATTAGGTATTGAGAATTTGATAAACATTAAAAGTAGTGTTGTCCTAAAGAAGCTCTTTAGTCAAATAAGGAAGAAATATAGGAAATGGAACTCATTTATTTATCAGTATATATTTAAGACTTGTTATATGTCAAATTCTGTTGAAAACTAAGAGTAAAAAGTTCTAAACTGTTATCACCAAAGATAAATGCTTCGCATGAAAAATACAGTCAGTCAAGTCAAAATTATCTCATCAAACTAAACTAAATGGACTAGGAATTTCCAGTCTGGTGGTCACTTATTTTAAACTACTGTAATTTCTACATAAAATCTTCTTGAATAGTTCTCTGGATAGTAGTCTGACTCTCCAACGGAGCTGCTGTTTAAATTATTACAATTCTCTTGAAATTTAACTAAGACAGTCCATCTTAAAAGTTCTCATTGTAACAGTTTTTTTTAATTATGCAAGGTGGCAGATGTTACTTTTTCTAGTGTGTGCTGTGGTTGTCCCTTTTTCTTTCCGGTTTTGGCTTTGTTACATGGCATCTAGTTCTAAATAGAAGGAGGAGGCAAGACTAGCAGCTTCACTCTACTGCCATCTTACCACACTCTTCATGGTGCCAGATGTTAATTAGACTTATTGTAGAGGTCATTTTCTCAATATATATAGATATGTAATCATTACATTGTGCACTTGAAACTAGTACAGCTTTTATATGCCAATTTTACCACAAATATTTAATTTAAAATGTTTTTCTAATATTGAAAGCCCCAAGTTTAACTACACTACCTTCAAGAGAATAACATTTTTGTGCATAATATATATGCCAAAGAGTGTGCAGATTTCAAATTCTCAAAATTAGCATAGTGCTTCTTGGATAGTGGTACAAGCATACTGTATTTGCTGTTCAAAAAACTTGAAAAGACGTTGTTACTTTTTCACCCCTCTTAAGAGATTAAGCAAGCCCAGTGAGGTTTGTCCATAGTCTTTTAGATAACAGAGCCATGTCTCTAAACTATACCATGTTTCCTGTAGATTTCACAACAACATTACAAAATCCCCTATAGTATTTTGTTATTGCAGTGTTGAAAGTGATATTATTACTCACTGATAGCTTAATAAAGGGGTTCATGTTACAATAGTTTTTTCAGCATAAAATAGGCACAAATTTTGAAATGCATCTGAAAAATAGTGTCTACTTTCCTGGAAGCCACATTTTGCTGAAACAGCATCTGATTATCAGATCCATGGCATATTGTGTGCTAGCTAACTTGTGGCTAACATATGGTTGACTCACTAAGCATCAGTGCATTTTGTAGTGAAAGCAATTCTTGAAATAATTTGTTAATTTCACTAACAACTGAGGAATTCACTGGAAAGCAAGGCCATCTAGTGGTAGCACCAGGAAGATGTGATATACCTGCAATAAGCAAAATGTACCAATCCAATATTCAGTGATAAAAAGAAATGAAATAGTGATTTATAGTTGTAGATAATTGTGGATCAATCTTGAAAACATTCTGAGTGAAAGAAGTAAAAAATACATTGCATGGCTCTATTTATATGAAATATGCAGAACAGTTAAAACCGTAAGACAAAAAACAAACTGGTTCTTGCCAGGGCTGGGTGTAGGAGAATGGGAAGTAGTTGTTTGGCGGCCGGAAGTTTTCTTTTAGATGATAAAATATTTTGGGAACTAGGTAGTTGTTGCATAAGGTTGTGAATGTAGTGAATGTAACCAAATTGCTCGTTTTTAGTTGATTCACTTTATGTTATGTGAGTTTCACCTCATTGAAAAACATTCTAATAATTAAATACATAAAAACATCATAATAAATGAAATAAATAATAAACATAGGTAATATATCTGTGATAGTGCATGTACACAAAACATGTAATAAACTTTGTCCTGTCATTTATGGATTTGAAGATGAATGAATTAGTTTCTATCCTTAAAAGAAAAAGATAAATACCAGAAAGTCTCACTTATATGTTTAGTATTTGTAAAGTTTTTGTTTGTAAAGTATTTCTTTACAAATAATGTCTCAATAAAATGGCCTTTAAAAGGCAATTTATTAAATACATAGTTTGAAAGAGGTCCCAAGGGCTAAAGCTGAAACAACTGGGGAAACAAAATCAATAGAATAGCAATCAATTATAACCTGAAGAATAAAAAATATCTATGTAGTCACACTGATATAAATAAATGATTAATAACTAAATTAATGAGCAAAAAGACAAATTTCTCATGCAGATAAATCAAATAAATTATTTAGAAATGGAGCATAACATCCCATTCCTTATGTGCAGGCTGTTCACAGTGACTTCACTTCAAAAAGTACAGTATGAAGAAGGGAGGAAAAAAGATAAATGCTACCGTGGAGAAACAGGACACTCAATCATTGAGCCAACATCAGTGATAAGTTATGCTGAAAGAACATATCCTTCGTATAATGTGACAAGAATGGCACTTTATCTCTCTGATGTCCTCCCAAAAACCCCTATGCCCATCTAATCCTGTGGTACCCTGGGCAACGAGAGCCTGCGGTTCCACAGGCAAAAACAGCAAGACCTAGTCTAAAAAAAAAAAAAAATAGATGTGAGATTACCACAAGAAAATTGTATTCGTCTCATAAATTTTCAATTGGCAAAAAAATAAAGAAATATGGTTTTGATCATATCATTCATCTGCTAAGAAAACTTTTCAGTAGTTTCCTTTACCTCTTGCTTTGTCCTGCAGCCCGAAGCTCTTCCTAAATATTTACTGACACTGAAATAGTACTGTTTGCCTTCAGTACATTTGCTACCTGTTAGTCCTGTAGTTCTCAACTCCAGTTACACATTAGAGTCACATAGAAAGATTTAAAAAGTACTCCCTCTCCTAAAAAATTAACTGGAATCTCAGCAAGTAAGGTCAAGGAATCTGTAATTGACCACATCCTTTGAGTAAGCTGTGGCTCATTTGTGGCCTGATCACAACTGAAGGTATAAGCCTACTTAAGCTCTTGCCCAAAGACATCTACATGGCACTATCTAGAAAACCCACTTAGATAGCTCTTGGCCTCTTTAGCTAAACAAGCATCCTGTGTTGTGAGAAAATGACTGACTACCAAATAGAAAATAATGTTTAAAAATTAAATAAGTCTGTTTTTTGTAATAAAATCTTGTGGCCAGAAGTCAAGTGTCTAGGTAAGATGCTTGGCAAACCTTTGCATGATGTGGGCACTGACTGGGCTCTCACAAAATGTGTCGTGGTAGAATGAAAGAAAAAACAAGTGAATAAATAAAAATAAGCAATAGTGAGTCCAAATAATCTGAGGAAAGTCTAACTGAAAAAAGCATTCATTTGTTCAAGATTTAGTGAGTATGTTCCATGCTCCAGACACAGTGCCAAGCACACAATTGTGGAGAGTCTACCAAGCTGAGGAATTTGGGAGTCTTTCATAGCTGAGGTGGAGTGAGAAGTGCTGACATATAGTATGTCCCTCACACATTCCCCTATCCCTTTCTTGATTTTTTTTCTGGGGAAGAAAATGAATTGTTTAGTGTGAGGGTATGTGCCAGCCAAAAAGTTCCAAGGAGTTAGAAATGAATTCAATGTTCTAACAATCGTACAGGATATGTGAGCAGACCAGACAGGAGGTGGAACCCTGTGGGAGGGGACTGTGGGAACAACCACTTACTCTCCTCAACAGCTGCACAGATCTCAGTCATTATTTTGGAGTTAGCATTCCAACCATCTTTGTGCTTCCCTAAGGACAAGATGAAAGAGGACAAGTTTTTCCCTTTAAATGTCAAAGCAGCAAAATTTTAAGAAAATTTAAATTGACTAATTGTGCTATTGATGCACATGCCCTGCCATGTGTTTTAAATTATGATACCACAACTACTATATTTTCATCAGTAAATATTTGAACCAGCTGCCAAGATGAAATTGTGCTAATAGCCTATTTTTTAAACATCTAATTCCAAGTTTGATATATAGCAGAAGTATGAAGTGTTTTTAAAAGACTAGAAAGCCTTTTTCAAGCAGAATGGAATGTAAAGGTCAATTATATGCTGATTTTTCTCTCTGCTAAAACGAGGCAAGTTTGCCCTTGATAATCTTGCCAGTGGACGCACTTATTCAATGTGTGTTACTAATCACCACTGTAATCCTGACTTGGTTTAAACACAAAAATGCAGAGTGGTCATAGGATTAAAATGTTCTTTACAGTCTCTGCCTTTGGTTGGTTAAAATGTCAACTTTAAAAATATCGACTTTTTTTTGAAATAAAAGTTCTCTGTCCTTCCCCTTCCCTCCATGTCAGTACCTTCAGGGAAGGGGGGAGGAAAATAGAAAATAAAATCCTTGTGGGGAGGGGGGAGTAGAACGAATTGGAGAAAGGGAGAGGTAATCACCATGCAATGTTGTTTCTGCAAGCAGAATATGTCCCTCAAAAATCTTAACCAACACTCCTGCTCAGTAGGCCTGGTGGGTAACCAACCTTCAGAACAGTCAGCTGTGACTTTAAAGAACAATGAGTTTGGCTCCAGTGGTTCAAACGTCAAAATCATTTGGGATTTTGTGTGCCCTCTGTTGGCTCTTTGTTTAAGGGCAACGAGAAAGCCCTAGGAGGTCAAACTTGATTGAAATGCAACAATTAATAAAAGTTTGCTTTGAATAGAGTTTTCAATGCAACATAAATATTTATAAAGGATAAAGAAGGGGAAAGGGAGAAACAGGAGGGGGAAGGGTGTTATAGGGAGGGCCATAAAGGGAACCATAACTATACAAATATGACCAATGTTCTATGAAAATTTTCTAAAAAATTAAATTTAAGAACAGATGTAATGTCAGTCTATGATCATACTTTATAAATCCACATAAGCAGTTATACACACATAAATGCAGACATATGTACCTATCTGCAGTGAAATGATTTACATAGCTTAAATTTTCAAATTGATGAACTTTTCAGAATAAAGTATATACAGAGCAAGCTTTTTCCCTTTATATTTTCACTTCATTACTATGTCTTTAAGTGGGGAGAGGGGAGAAGCAAGTAAGTCTGCCATTCCAGAGAGCTTGTTTAGAGGTTCTAGCAGGGGAGGGCAGCTGCTGGTAAACCCTCTGTCTCTAGTCTGTGAAGGCTATCCTCTAGACCGAGGGAGCAGCTTCGGGAGGGACGCACATGGAGTGGTAAGGGAGGAAGGGGACACCAATCTAGCCAGCTAGATCAGCCTGATCAGCCTGGCGATCAATGGGGTGACAGATGTTGCAGCCAGATTGTTAGGCCATCGCTCAACACAGACACCCCAGAAGCCGGAAAACAGGACAAAGAAAAGGTTTATTAAGATACTCAGCTGAGGGTTAGGAACCAAAGGGGACTAGGTGCCCCAACTGCTCATTTGCAGGTCTTTTTATATCATTTTTGCAAAGTTTAAATTACACATTGCATTCTTATTCTAAAACCAAGCTAAATAAATAAATAAATAAGTAAAACCAAACAGAGGTAAAATATGGCAGTTACGTTTAGAGACAAACATTACATACATTACGTAGAAACATACACATGTGCTGGGTTATCTACCAGGCAGGATCTACCTATCTGTTCGACTTCCTTTCCCAGGGGAGTGCTGTCCCCAGGGAGGAGGGAGCTGCCTGTGCCCTTACTTGAGGGAGATACTCTGTTTACTTTTGGGGTGCTTAATGTGAGACCCAGTCCAAACTTTCTGCTACTCATCAAGATCGCCCTCATATTTCTAGAGAAATGAAATTACTCGGGAGAAAAATTTTAGCAATTACATAATTAAAAAGTGGAGATAATATGTTTAATTCGCTTTAATAAGTAAGATACATGTTTTCCAAAGTAACATAGTTATAGGATAAACTGTGCTTTAATCAAGCTTTATTGAGATATCAAATATCTAAATGAATAGTAATTTGGTGACTTCTCACCTTCACTTGTGAGTCTATTTATTAATATTTCTCTGTTTTGTTAGCCAAACTAGAGATTTACTATTTTATTTATTCCTCTCAAACAACCAGCCCTTAGTTTCATA
>PVHY01029200.1:0-14509 GCA_004024945.1 Uropsilus gracilis | reverse complement strand
AATCCCACATGCCCTTCAAAAGAATCCAGGTTTGGTTTTCAGACATTTTAGTTCAAGGATGTTGTTGCATCTATGTTAAGTCATTTGTTATATTTGCCATCAGGGATGTTGTTGCATCTATGTTAGCCATTTGTCATCTTTGCCACCAAACATGTATTGTTATGGTAACTACCCTGGTTATCCACTAGAGACCTTCCCAGCTTAGTCCTCCAGGTTCCTTAGAACAGACAGGTCTCTCACACTGATTGTTTCAGTAATGGGCATGAGACCCAACAAATGCAATATATCTCATTCACATTTTTTTCTATAACTGCTCTATTCTACCTGCCTTGCATCTGAGAGGTTATAGCTTGAAGATGCCATAGTTACCTTGCCACAACCAAAGGACAGCCTTACTGAGAACACAGTCAGTAAAAAAGGAGAGCCAAGAGCTAGAGAAAGATGCCAGGTTCTGATGGTATCTTTGGAACCACCACATCAATCTGAACCTGAAGCTGGAATTTTCCAGTTATGAGAGTTAATAAATTCAGGCTTGACCACAAGTCTATTTGAATTGATTTTTCTCTCACTTGAAACTGAAAAAGTTGTGCATCAAGCTATTCTTTCCTGAAACAAGCATCAAAGTTTTCTGGGTTTAAAGCCAAAATTAGTGAAGATTCTGAGTTGCATTTAAACATATAGTTACCCCCAAGTAATTCTTTTTAGAGCAGAACTTACCAAGAGTGCTTTCCTCATTGGAGTACCACTGTATGCCAAAGGGTATTAATATGTCAACAAGTCCTATGAGTCCTTGGTCCACTTCCCTGAGTCTTTCTCAAGAAATAACAAACACTGACAATAAAGTCACCTGTCTGTATACTCAAACAGTATCTGTTTCTGTAAGAAATGGTTTTGGAAATATTAGAGAATGGGATGTGAGGGCCAAATGAAACTAAGCACAGAATGAATCAGTCAGTGGTGTATCCCATCCAAGCTTTTATTTTACTATGACGTTGTGTAATAGGAAATAAAAAGCAATGTGAAGACAGAGAACAGATGTGTGACCACAAGCCAAGGAATGCGGACAGCTACCATGAGCTGGAAGAGGCAAAAGGTGCATTTGCCTATAGAGCTTGCAAAAGGAACTCAGCGTTGTCAACACCCTAATATCAGATTTCAGGTTTCAGGCCTCCAAAAATTTTTCTATTGTTTAAAATCACCAAGTTTTTGGTATTATGATACAGAAACTAATATTTTGTTGGAATTATATTAGACCAGGGATGTTAATTTCAGTTTAGACATCTGGTAAGGGAGATGCCAGCAAAAGACCACATATAGCTAATATGTATATAGTGCAACATGTTACAAGTGACACTCTAAATAGTCTGCACATATTAGTTCATTTACTATTATAGTTATCCTAGGAGATATGTCTTATTATAATTATTCTCATTTTACAGAGAAGGAAGTGGAGGAACAGTGAGATTAAGTTAGTCCATGTCACATAGTTATGAAATATCAAAGGCAGTGGTTCAAGTTCACATGTAGCTAGTTCCAAAGTTAATATCCTTAAGTACTTTTCTCTACTGCAGTCACTGTGTGAAAATGAAAAAGAAAAAAATCTCAGTTGCAAGCTTATCTTTCTATAGCAAAGGTTCTCACCTTTGGCTGCCTATTCATATTATCGGAGGGTGATTTAGGAATGATAGAGGAATAAGTATGCTGAAGACAAACTCAGGCAAAAGACCTTGACCATCAGTTGCATATAATTGATTCTATTGTGCAACCAGGACTTAAATAAATAACAGTGACATAACAACTTCCAATGGCAGTTATAACTAATTTTTTAATTGGCATTTACCAGGTGTTTTAGCTTCTCCATGGTCCTCACAGAATTAGATCACAAAATCTAGTAAAAGAAAGATATAGCTCAATAAGACCACTTCTTTATTCCTGCAGTGGAGTGGTTGGTCATTTTCTATCAAGAGCTGTACCATGGGGAAAATTTAAAGAGTTTCCTCAAAGCTCTTAGAAGATGCTTCCCACCTTGCTCTCATGCCCTGGAAATGAGAACAGGCAGGTCCCATTGTCAACTCCATGCAGATGTCACCTGGTCATGAGCCTGTAAGTCTATTTAAATTATTAAAAAAATTGATGTGATTACCTCATGAATATTTAAAATACATCTGACCTTTTAAAAGTTTCCTATTTCTGTTTTCAAATCTTCAAATGTGTGTCCTGGTGATGCTGGGACTGCTTGCTCACTCATTGTTCCTCTTCCTGTCTCAACATGAAAATAAGAGTTCAATCTGAACATCAAATGAATCATGCAGGTTTTAAGAAATTTGAGAGTTCCTCTGAATAGATATAACCTTCTAGAAAAATTGAAAAATAGAAAAAAATAGAAAAATTCCATTGAAAAATGGAATAATTAGGTTTAACCAGGGCAACCACTCCAGGCAGCTGCCTGCACGCCCCAGGATCCATGCTGTCAGGGCCCCCTTCCCAGTAGGGGTGCAGAGGTGGCACAAACCTCCAGTCATGACCCCTGCATAGGTGAGCATGGGTGAAGGGTCAGGTGGGGCCTTGGCCCCAGCCACCAATAGGCAACTGCATGTTTCAGTTCTCTGCTGGTCCAGGAGGAAGCAGGCTACCTCTGCCCAGCTAAGCTCCCATCCCAGGGTGGTGAAGGCTGTGCCTGGGCCCCATCCTTGTGCTGAGAGGTGCTGGCATGGGGGGGGAGGGGTTTCAGAATGCCCCTCCTATTTCACTCTCACTTTATTTAGTCCTCAGGAGGAATAAGAAGAGCATAAACAACACAAACACCAACACAGAATGGGCAAGGGACCAAATAAAGGTCTTACCCACACATCTGATTAGGATACAAGAGAAGGAACATCAAGAGAACAATTGCATACAGGACTGGGAAAACAACTACAGTGATGATCTATCACAGAATCATACCTACATGCTCACCAGGAGTGGATGAACCAAAATCCCATTTCCAATATACCATATAAAAGAGCAAGGCGCCCCTCCCCACTCTGTGGGAGAAGAAGGCCACAGAGTCAGGGCATCGGCCTCACAGCAAAGCTGCAAACTGAGGGAAAGGAGATGATCTGCAACGGCCATTCACAAATGTCTGTCTACATTGAGAAACTTCTTTACCAACAATGGCTGGGGGCAAGGCCGCCTAAGCCAGAGGCCAGAACTATAAGGCAAAGAAGAAGCGAAATGGCACAGAGAATGAATGAAAAAGACAGCCAACAATGAGAAGACACTGATAGACCCCAAATGAGCACAGACTGGCTGCCCAACGCAAAGTTAATACTGAAAACCTACCAGCATGGTTTGCTGTGTCCCAGGAACACAGTCCCTCATCCAGCAAAAGGACACTGCCACAGGAAAGAAAGAGACCAATGGACTTAACATAGATCAATGAACAACAAGGAAAGAGGAGTTTGAGTGAAGAGAGGGGGCATAAGAGGGAGGGGAAGGCATTCCAACAACCATTTACCAATGTTGTAAGAAACTTAAAGAATAAAAATATAAGTAAATATATAACAGTGGGGGGGTAGGTATAGCCTTCAACAAGACATACTTACTTATCTGAATTTTCTTACTGAACCCCACAAAGTAAAGATAGAGAATCAGACTAACAACTTTGGCTGAGTAACTACTTTATCTTTTCTTTTTCCTTAATAGATTTTGGTGGGTTTTGGCAGTGTATAGGCACACTTACTCAGTCACTCATGCTAACTAGTCATGACCAAATTAATTAATTATGAATGATGACATGAGATGGTTTTGAGCTTAAAGTACAAAGTTTAACATACATAACAAGGTCAGTTAAAGACAAAGCATTTCCACTGTTAGATACAAATTCCTCATTTCTGTAAGCTACAATTTTATCTCTTTTATTTCTCATAGTTTGCAAAAAAGTTGTGGATTTCTAATTTCAAGCGTTTGGTTTTACACTATAATCTAGGTTCGTAGGGATTGGGATGTCATTTGGAAACCAAATGCTTTCCACAGCTATATAGAAATTAGATTGTGGTATTGCCATTATCCTGAGAATTTTCAAGGGCTTTCCCCCTTCATTTAAATATTGTTCTAGACTCACACAATAACACAGGTCAAAAGGCACAACATTCAAAGGTGGATCTGCCCCAGAGCATCTTCTTCCTACATTTTCATTCCACTCTTTACTTTGACAAAAAAAAAAAAAAGTAAAAGCATTTTCTGAAGTTTCTGACAGAACTTACCATGTGAAAGTTTCCTTCTTGTTACTCATAAGCTGATATCTCCCATACTCTACTTCCCATACCCCACATGACCATACTCATATTAAAAAGGGCTTTTGTGCCACCTTGCCATCCACTAGGTATAGAGGTAATGCAACCATTAAATATTTTGAAAATATTATTACAAGAAAAAATGAAGATTTGAAGTATCAGCTATAACATCATTTATATTCCAACAGTTATCAATATTAATTCACTCATTTTCATGTGAATTTATTCATAATATACTCTAAGTGCTATTTTTCCATAACTGACTTCATATATTATTCCCATGACAATGTAGTTTCTAAGCTAATATTTTTGAAGCACACATAACATTCAACCATATTGATTATAATCAGTCCTCAGATAGAGCTTTTATATAACATCCAGTATTTCACAGTAGTAATCAGTAATGTCAAACCTTTGTATAAATTCATCTTTTTCTTTTGGATTATTTTCCTTGAATGTTACCCCTAAGTGAAATTCCTGGGTCAAAAAAAGTGAGCTTTTTCAGTCATTGCTAAAAATTTCCAGAAAAGCATCTCAGAAAGTGAACAATTCTCAGTGACACAGGGTCACACATACACACAATTTCCTCACAGGTCTACCTAGAGTGCTTTAAATTTTTTCATTGATGCATAAAGAACAGTCATTTGGACATAATCTAAGTATAACATTTGATAAATTTTAAAACCATTATGATACCAACATAACAGACATACATCACCACCAAAATTTGACTCACTCATCAGAACCCTACATGTCTGTGCCTTCCTTTGTCCCCAGGAAACCACTTGATTATAGTTTTAATTTTAGTTTTTTATTTTTTAAAAACAAAAAGCATTAGCACTCTTTTGTTTGGCTTCTTTTATTTTTGTTTTGGCTCAGAATAACCATCTTGAGTTTTACTCATCTTGCAGCATACATTGCAAGTTCATTCATTTTTACTACTGATTAATATTCTATGACTATTTGGTTATACTATAGTTTGTTTACTCATTCACCTTAGACATATGGGTTATTTCTAGTTTTACATTGCTACAAATAAAGCTGCTACAAACAGGTATATACTAGTTTTTGTGTCAATGAGTTGTTATTTTTCTTGGGAAAATAGGTAACAATGAAATGCTCAGACATAAAAGTTTAACTGTTTAAGTGATGTTGTCCAACATGGTTTCCATTTTACATTCCCATTTACAATATATAAGAATGCTAGTTCCACACATTTTCACCAACACAGGTATGATCAGTCTTTTTAATTCTAGCCATCCTATTCAACGTATAGTGATATCACATGATGTTTAATTTCCTTAATAACTAATGATTTTGAGCAATTTTTCATGTGTTTGTCATTCCTATGTTCTCACCGGTGAGGTATCTGTCTTCCAATCATAAGATACAAAAAGAAAAGTTTTTTCAACAAACTGTAATGGAACAATTAAATATCCATACGCAAAAGAAAGAACATTGACTCATAGTATCAGAACCCACATAAAAATTAATTCAAAATATATCATAGGCACAAATGGAAAACCTAATTCTTCTACAAGGAAATGTAAGAGAAAACTCTTGCAAACTTTGATTAAGAAAAAACTTCTGAGATAGGATACTAAAAAGAAGGAAAAATTTGACTTCATGAAAATTAAAATTTTCTGCTTTTCAAATGACGTGGGTAAGAGACTGAAAATGACAAATCACACAGGCTGGGGGAAAATATTTGCAAAGCATATATTTGGTAAGGTATCCAGGATATATGAACAACTTTTGAAACTTAATAATAAGAAAACAAAAGACCCCAAAAATAGCATTTATATTTGTTTATCAGATATATAACTTTTAGCTAAAACATTATTGAAATGCTAGACTACTGTTAAAAGAGGGCAAATGAAGGCAGGAAGGTAACAACACATAGAATAGGATTTGGGGATATGTTATGGTAACAGAGGGAAAAATCTCAAAAGGAAATTGCCTTATTTTCTTCACAGTAATGTTTAGAATCAACATTGACAACATAGTGCAAGTTTAATGGAAGAATTTTGAAAATAGCCCAGAGTCTGATTTAAGGATTAGATGAAAAGGTATTTGGGATTTAAAAGAAGACAGGTCTTCCAAAGAGAGTCTAAGGAACAAGAGCACTCTTAAGTGATAGGTCGCTAAATAGGCAACTTTTCTTAATTAAACAGAACACAACATTCCCACCCACAAATCTAGGAATGAACCATCTTCTGAGAACCAGCTCAAGTGCTCACAGCCACCTTCTCTCCCTCACTCCCAGCAATGACTGCAATCAGATAGCATGCAGTCACTTGTGAAATAGCATTAACAATAGGGTTGGTCTCAAGGACAAACGGGATAACCATGTAAAACATGTAACATAATTCCTAGAACACCCAGAGCTCAATAAATATTGGTTTCCCCTTCCCATTTCTAACTAAATGGAAGGCAAATTGCATTATTGGCCCCAGTTCAGAGGGTTTTAAATTTTAGAGCTCCTCTATCGAGCTGAGTCTTGTCAAAGGTTCCTGGGTGGAAGGAGGAAACCTCTTGAACAACTTGAGTGCAAATTTTGAGATCCCTATTGCTGTACATGGCAGGAGGCCAAAAAAAATTGAGTGGAAAGTGACCCAGGTTCCAGAACCAGATGCCAGACTCTGGCAAAAATCAGTAAGTAACTTTTGTATTCTATATAATAATCAGGAACATTTATCCCCAGCCTCCTGTTCGCTACATGCCCTTCATTAAAGTGTTGCTCTTGGCCTTTCTACTGTCCTTCTCTCTCATTTCTCCTCAGGTGAGAAGTGAATACCCTAAACTTGAGAGCAGGGCCTCTCAAGGGCATGTGGAACTCAACCCTTCTCTTGTGCTACGGTCTTTTCAGAAGAGGCACCACTGTGGCGGGGGGGGGGGGGGAGAGTGAGGGTTATCAGGCATCAAGCTGAAGAGTAATTTTGAGTCATAGCACTGGCAGGACCACATGACCCAAAAGATAAACCACATTCCCCCAAATCAACTTTACTCTTAATAAAAATGGTGATGTCTCTCATTCCCTGACTGCTAAATCTGTCTCTTCATCAGTTTTCAACTGGTGAGGAACAACTGTGCCATTTACTGGGTTCCTTCAAACCCACCCACCCATCCACCTTTCATTCCTGCACACCCACACACAGACACCTGAGACTCCACATATTCTCTAGCATGACTGAGTTTCCCTGTAGGCCCATTGTTCCCTCTCAGAAGGACATTGTTGCCATCCAACTTTCACACCAAAAAGAGTGATAAGCATATAACAAAGGGTCTTTCCTGACTTCCTCTAGAACAGCAAGCACTGGGCATTGTATTTCTTTCATGTCCCTCAAAAGGACTGAGCAAAGTTCTGATCACCTGAATCTCTGATAAAGAATCAGGCTGCCTGATTTCTAACCCCACTGTGCCCTTCCTCACCATCTCATGTGACTTATTTTATCAATTTGGAGGTCTGTTCTTTCTTTTTACATTACAGCAAGTTCTATTTAAAACAGTTTAGTTGGTTCTCTCTTCAATGTAGTAGACGTGAAATGGTCAAGATCTCTACAGTTTATGTTTTTGTTAAACACAGCTCTATATTTTTCAGATGTGTTTATGATGTCATCTCATTTAGAATATAAACTCCAAGACTCCTACTATGTCCCATAAGGGTTCAAATAAGGGACATAGGATCCAGAAGTTCTCAGAGAATCATGTTAACAAATTCCTACTTAAATGAAGGAGAAATTTTCTCGAGCATGCCCACTGCTTTGATATAAACGCTAACAAAATTTTATTACAGATTTATCAGGGGATTGAATGTAAAGTTAAGCCATCTGTGGTTTCCCCAAGTAGGGGCAACAACCTAATACAGCTCACTGCATGTTTTTGTAAATAAAGTTTTATTAGAACACAACCAGACTCATTTGTTTACATATTGTCTCTGGTTGCTTTTATGCTACACCAGAAAAATTGAGTATTTTCAACAGATTGTATGACTGAAGACCTAAAATAGTTAGTATCTGACTTCTGACTGAAACAATTTGTTGACCCTTAAAGAACCATCCAATTAATTGATAGAAATTACACCTTATAATGTCCTTCGTTTATGATTAAGTGACCACAAGATGTGTTTATCTTGCCCCGGACTTTTCTCTCCACCTGTAAAAGGAGAGATTTGTCTAGATTGTCCCCAATGTAGGCATTAATCATCATTTGGTTTCTCAATCAAGGAGAAACTTCAGTGGTCATATTTGATTACTTCAGAAATTTTGAGCTATCTGGAGTTCTTATAAGATTAGAGAAGTATTGACAGGGAGCATGAAGAGACACTACTTCCTTAGCCGACAAAGGAGAGGAGCCAGGTTCCCTAAGCTAGAGGCCAGAACAACAAGATGCAAAAAGAGAATGAAAACAGATGGAGGAGACATCCAGCAAGGAGGAACAGACAGTGATGGATGCCAAAGGAGTTCGGACTGGTTACCTGACGCAAAGCTAAGACTGGAGATCTAAGCATTATGACCCAGTGTGCACCAGAATCACAGATCTCACCTAGGAAAAGGACATTGCACTGAAAAGGAAGAGATAAATGGGTTAAACATGGACCAACAAACAAAAACAAGCAAGGAGGTGGAGTGACTAGAAGGGAGGTGGGGGGGGGCATCCCCAAGGGGACCAACAACCATACAAAGATGACTAGTGTTATATAAAACTTTAAAAAATAAAAATAATTTAATTTTTAAATTAAAAAATAAAAGCTACATCAAAAAAATAATAGTTATAAAAATTCTATGATAATGAGAAAATATTACAAAATATTAGGTTGTCAACCAGCAGACAAGCCTACCTATATTCAATATAGCAAGCCTCTGTGAAAACGTCTGAAGGAAAATAAAAAGCCTTGATAGAAGTGTTCCAAAACATACCCATTACTATCCTTAGATATTGAAATACCTAAGGATATTAAGGATATATTATGATGGATATTTTTCTACTTTTTGCATTTTTTTCCTATAGTGAAAATTCATTTTTTTTATAATTAAAACATAATCAGTCTAAGTCCAAGCATAGTTTTTAAAAGGGAAGGGCAAGGCAGTAAGAACAGGTTAAAAACAGTCTATCATGGTAGCTAATGGCTTGAAATCTCCAAGTTACTACATTATTTAACTTGTTCTTTTTTTTAAATCTAAATCAAATTTTTGTTGATTTTTCCATTTGAATTCTTTTTTTTTTTTATTTATACTATTTTATTTTGTTCTTTAGGTTACAACCACTGTGTTAACTATTTTTCCCCTTCCCTCTTCCCTCTGGTGCCCCTTCCATTCTCTCAAACTCCACTCTTTGTTGTTTATTAGCTGTGCTAAGTCCATTCGTCCCTTTCCTATGTTAGTGTCTTTTCTCTGGATGAGGGACTGCGTTGTTGGGTCCAGGCAAACCTTGCTGTTAGATTTTCAGTCTTAAGTTTGCTTTGGGTGGCCAGGTTATATTCATTTGTGATCTGTTTTCTTGCTGCAGGCTGTCCTCTCCAATCCAATCCCATCTCCATTGTTGGCTGCTTTTCTTTATGACTCTGGTGTCGGACTTAGGGTCCATTTGAATTCTTAACCCTTTCTTGCTTCCCACCCACAAAGTGGAGGATGACAATGGTGCCTACCTGAGTGGGTTGGTAGGAGGATTAGTAAATAACTTAGGTAATGCCAAGCGCAGAGCATAACATCTCAAAATCACTCAGAGGGAAAACAGGTTCAGTGTTCCAGTGACCTCAAAAAAATAACTTACTCAAGAGGTAGGATAGACAAACACCACATTGCATGCCTGAGGACAGCTAACTTAGAGTTGGCTTTTCAGTTGATAACTTCCCCTCAGGCAGAATTATTTAACTTATATTTCAAATTTATATATATAATATATATTATATATATAAACTTATATTTCAAATCTTTTAAGTTATATTTCAGTTTTTCCCTGAAGAAAATGGGCAGTATGTGGGTAATTATGGGTTATTTCCTTGGACTTTTTGACAATACTGGTCATAATTTATTGTGCTAATAAATTGTGCTAATAAATATTGTGCTTTAGACTTGTTTTAAGAACAAATCTAAAGATTATGCTAATAGACTTCTCAGAAAACACTTACCATTAAGATGAAATGACCTCATAAAAATACCGTGTATGGTGCTAACAGACAGTAGTTAATCTGAAGATAGAGTTATCTGATAGAATCACATTTTTCTGTCAAATGTCTGTTCTAAAAATAGTGATATTAAAAGCTTCTTGCTTGTCTCCTGCACCCAACATCCTTTTTTTCTGTGCTGATAACCTCCAAATCTGGGTAAAATAAAGAGGTTGATAAGTTGACTTATTGACCACAAAATACTTTTAGCAAATATATGTTGAAAAGACACCTGTTTCTGAAATTTTAGCAGTTATGGTTCATCACTGTTTACCTTTTTAAAGAGTGGTAATTTAATTTTAAGATTGCATAAATACTAAAATGTGCCAATAAAAAAAGATCCTGAAGCCAAAAAGTGGTTAGGAAAAAGCATGTTGAAATTTGTATGTGCGCACCTTCTTCTCCCAAAGTGAGTCATCATTTCTGAAAAGAGGATTGTGCCTTTCAGCTTGGGGCATTTTTTTTCACCCTGATCGCTAATCTAAATTCCCTTGCTCTTAGAACTCTAGAAAATAAAATCAGTCTATGCATTTTCATTTGGTTTGGTTTGGGAGCATCCACCCACTAAATGGTTGGACAGGTTGAGGTCTGAATCTGGTTAGCAGCTAGCATTCAGTCACTAGTTTGTCTATGAAGTGGGAATTGCAAATACATATATTCAAATAGGACTCAAGGATCATAAATGCTAAATGACTTGACATAGTAGGCAACTTAATCATGTGTTCCTCTCCTCCCTGGAAGTCTCTTGTAGGGGGTCAAGCCTTTCTTCCTAATAAAAACCCTTAGTTCCTTTCCTGTCTTTCCTTCACAGACTAAAAGGCGAAGTTCCACTGAACTTTGGGTTTTTAATTTAGAAGATCACTGGAGCTCTAACTTCAACTCATCCCCAGTTTCCCAGGGAAATTGGTAACTGCAAAGGTAGATAAGCATAGGGAACTCCCTGCCTTTTGAGTAGGATCTCAGGCTCGGGGCTCTTGCTCAGCTACGGTTTCCGCTTGTTCTTTCTCAGCGTTGAAGTCAGGGCTGCCCACCTCCCTCCTCAGAGCCGCAGAGATTGAACTAATCAGGGTCGGAACTAAATTTCCTTGAGAAGGTACCACTTAGACTCTCAAGAGCCAAGCCCCAGCCCGCACCCACCGCCAAAGGAAAGGTGAAGGAAGAAGGAAGGGGTGGAGATGAGATGCCACAGGTGACAAGAGACCGCGCGGTTGGAGGAGCTGCCCCAGCCTGCGCTCTCCAGCTCGCCACCTCCTCGCTCCACCTCGGGGCTCAGCGCCGCTGGAGAGTGGGAGCCAGCCTGGCGCGCAGGATCCCGGGGACGGGAAGTGCTGTCCGCCCGGCGGCCGCTTCCCTGCCGGGGCTCCTGCCCACCTGCTGGCCCCAGCTGGCTCTACTGGGTGCTCCCGGAGGCCGCCCGCGCTGCCCCTCCGCTTCCCGCCGCGCGCGGCGCTCCTGCACGTCAGGGGGGAAACGCTACCTGTGGAAGTAATGTGCGCAGAAGAGGCCCAGAAGTATAGTGGCCGGCTGGCCGAGGAGCGAGATGGGCTGCTGGGCGAGGATCCCCGCGGTCACCGCGAAGGCGGGCAGATACTGCAGGAACCAGGCGACACGAGCCGGCAGGAGGAAAGCCGCGGACGTGGGGCTCTCCGCGTACTTGCCGTAGGGAGAGGGTCTGCTGCCGTACAGGAAACAAACCCCCAGAACGGCCAGAAAGGTGCTACCTGCCAGCACAGGGCTCTCAGGGCAGTCAACGGACATCATGCCGAGATCCCCGCCAGTGGCTGCCCGCCCTCGCTGAGGAGAGCACAGGTCCCACAGCCCCTTTATGGCGTGCCAGACGCCACCCTGTGTCCGCCCCCTTGGCCTTGGCCCCCGCCCCTCCAGCCTGCCTCCCACCTCTGCACCGTCAGGCTTGGCTGGGCTCCACACCATGCCCCTTTCCCAAGACTGCCACTTCCAAATGCTAGCTGGGCAGACAGAAAGACAAAGGCTTTCTAGGGACCAAAAAAGTGTCCTGGGGCCCCCGGGTCTCGAACCAGCCCATTTCAACGAGCCTCCTCAGCCTGCGCCCACCCTATCCAGCGCCTGCCCCTGGTCCCCTTAGTCCACCTTCCATGATGTGTTCCTCACACAACAACCTCCAATGCTGCAATTCATGAGACGGAATAAGGAGAGGAAACCAGGTAGATTAGTCAGCACCCTTCTGTGGGCAGCCACCAGCTTCCAACCTCCCAGATTATTCAAGTTAGATGTCTCCCCTACACTGTGGTTCCCCAGGCTCCTTCACAATCTGCCAGCTCCCACCCAACCCAGCATTCTTCCTTGATCCTAGGTCAGGCATGCAGGCACTTCAGGCATCGCCAGGTATCTAAGTTGGGTCCCATTCTCCTCTCTTAACATCAGTGCCCCCTCAACCAGGCCCAGGTCCTCATTCTGATGGTTCCCCTTGGGGTCCCCTGCCTAGGCCAAAGAAGCTCAGTCCCTAGAGAGGGCATCAGCCCCAATTGGGTCAGTGGTCTTGACCCCATCCCTCCTTCTCCTCCCCCCAGCCTCTCCTCCACCCTGGATCCCTGAAGCAGGTCCAGATTCTGCCGCTTTCTAGTGCCTGTAAGGCTCAAGGTCTTTCTGAGTTCTTCAAGGGGATGTGCAGGATCCCCAGTGACTTTGTTCATGCCAAAACCTCAGATGCAGTCCTTGCATACCCAGATGTGGGTCTTTCTGTTTCTATTTGCCATCCTTTTTTCATCCTCCTTACACTGGTTCTCCTGCTGCATCCATTTTCTATTTCCTTTCTTTTCTCTGATTCAGTCCAGTTTTGTGTTCCTTTTTATCTCTTCTTTCATCCCTTGACTTGGCTTCATCCTCCAGATTGACCTGTTTCCATCTCTTCCCTGTTGTCTCATCTTCTTTGTTTACATGATCACTATTCATTTCCTCCCTGGTCCTACTTTCTGTTCTACCCAACCCTTCCCCTTCTCTCTCTTTCACCATTCTTGCTCCTTTTTTTTTTCCATCCTCTTTGCTTAAATCCCTTAGAGCCTTTTCCCTTAGAGATTCCTGCCTCTCAGGAATCTCACTCAGTTTTTCCCCACCTATTCCTGGCCTGTCTTCTGAATAGCTCTTCTACTGAAAGGCACACACTGTCCCACTCAGTTGTGGGACTTTCCAGATTTCTAGGACATATGATATATGATGATGTTTTAGAGTTTAAGAACCTTCAGTTTACAGACCAAAAGGCATTTATCATCTCACTGTTAGGTTGTAAATCAAATAGTACTCATGCTTCAATTTTTAATTGATCATCTATATAGAAATGACCCTTACCAACTGAAGCACTTTCCATGAAGCAGCTGGTTCTCACAGCTCATTCTAGCTGCCTTTGCACTGGTTTTGGAGTACAGATCCAGCCCTACTTCCCCAGGCTACCTCCTACTTGAAAACACTCAAATCTAAGACCTCCAGCAAAGACTTGAGCTTCTGGTTGTACATTTTCTCCTTAGCAGACAACTCCATGTAGATGTCCTTCCAAGACCTCAAATATAATGTAACTTGAAACAAAATTCTTTTACCCTTTCCTCTAAACCCTATCCATACCCAGATCCCTATTCTGCCTTCCCTGTTATTATGTCTTCTCTATCTGCTATAGCCTTCCTAGGAGGCTGGCTTTTAGACTCAGGAAACTATAGATTTCTTGATACCATGCTGTTAGGGGGCTGTGGCCCCCAGTAATGGTGGTGATGAATTAAAATAGCAGCTATTGTTCATTGGTGGATGGAGACTTGAAGGGAAGTTAAGCCTTCTCAAAATAAAAGAGGATTAAAAGATTAGGGAGGGGTGCAAAGAAAGAAAACTACAGACCAATCTCCCTAATGAACACAGATGCAAAAATTCTAAACAAAATCCTGGCAAACCGAATCCAACATTGCATAAAAAGGATCATCCATCCATCATGACCAAGTGGGATTCATCCCAGGGGCACAGGGATGGTTCAACATTCGAAAATCAATCAACATAATCCACCACATCAACAAAGAGAAGAAAAAAAATCACATGATCATATCAATAGATG
>PVHY01029199.1:0-14512 GCA_004024945.1 Uropsilus gracilis | reverse complement strand
GTGGGACCTTTGCCAGAGTTAGCTCATGAGAGCCCTCCTGGGACTAAATCCCCTGCGAAAGAGACTGCAGAGCTCCCAGCTGCCCTCCCCAAGAGGACACAGTGAGTGGACAGCAGCCTTGAACTTGGAGGCCAGCTCTCCCTCGACACTGCTCCTGCCAGCACCTTGATCCCAGACTCCCCAGCTTCCAGCTGGTGAGGAACAACCTTCCGGGGTTTATAAAGCGCCCAATCTATGGCTTCTGTGATTGCTGCCTGCAGGAACCAAGAAGAAAATGGGTGTTGAGAAGTGGGTGCTGCCGTGACAAATACCTAAAAATGGGGAAGCAGCCTTGGAAGTGGGGGATGACTTCGGAGGAGGCTGGGAGAAGCCTCCATTGTGAGCGCTTGGAAGGAAAAGAGAGCAGGATAGAGAGAGCCTCGACCTGCTGGAGGATACCGGCCGCTGTCCAGCTGCTGTAGGGAACAGTGCCTGAGGGAAGGGGTGAGGATTGTAATCAAGACAGCGCTTGGGCAGGAGGGCACGCAGCAATCCTCTTTGTGGCCCTGACTTTCTTTTTCACTCAGCTTTTATGCAGTTCAGGTTACACAGTTTAGCAGTTACAACAGCCTTTTGCCTGACGTAAGTGTTACTGGGGGTTAGCTTATCTAGGTCAGATAGCGATCAGACTCTCTATGGGATGCCTTGGTTATCTAAACTGATTTACTTTACAGGGCTTCC
This sequence comes from Uropsilus gracilis, assembly GCA_004024945.1. NCBI lineage: Eukaryota > Metazoa > Chordata > Mammalia > Eulipotyphla > Talpidae > Uropsilus > Uropsilus gracilis. Next base: position 13,792 of record PVHY01029199.1, on the reverse strand, counting down.
TGATACTTGTGTTTGCTCAGGCGTGCAGGAATTTATAGTTCCTCATATTTGTGCAGACGCGTTCAGCGGGCAGTCTTCTTTTTCCATCCCCCACAGATACCTAGCGAACAGCATGTTGGGAGAAATATGAATGAGGTCATTGATCAGTTCCTGGCTGGCGGTGAGGAACTTGTTGATCATGGAGAAGAGACAACCCCTGTGATGTCGGAATTGTCCCATTGAGGTGTTTTATGGAAGATGGAGCTGGCAGGAGATGAAACTGGATTTATTTTTATTTTTATTTTTTAGAGACTAGGTCTCGCTATGTTGCCCGGGGTTGTCTCGAACCTGTGGACTCAAGTAATCTCTAATCTCAATCTCCCAGGTAGCTGGGATTACAGGTGTGTGCCACCACACCTGTCTTGAAACTGGATTTTTAAAGGTGATCTTTAAGACAGGGTTGAGGTGTGGTCTGGCTCCTCCATGCTTGCAGAAACGGGAGAGGAGAGACATGGCTTTGAGATGGAATTGTTAAACTATAGGGAATTATACCTTAAATGTCTCAGCTTCTCCATCTAGCAAAGGATAAAAGCATGCTGGGGAGAGAGCACTCATCTCATAAGGCCTGTCATTCCCTTCATAGACCCGAGTGTCAGGGCCAGAGCATGTGTGTGTGTGTGTGCATGCTTGTGCACATGTATGTGTGTGTGCATGCGCATGTCTGTGTGAATGTGCGTGTTCTGACTGGCTCGCCAATTAGACACCACATGCTGGCCCCAATTTCCTTTATCCAATACAAGAAAACAGAGTTTGAGGAGAAGAAAAGTAGTTCAATTTGTGGACAACTTAAGGAGGGCAGCAGACTGGAGTTCATAGGCCACAGTCCAGCAGAGGGCAGGGGTCTGTATCCAGAGCCACAAGGGAGCAGCAGGGGGAGCGGACAAGAGTCAGCATGTCCACCTGGCAACACCAGTGGCTGGAGGTTCCGGCCGGAGCCGGCTGACTTTCCCCATGGCCTGGTGCTCAGCAGTTCAGCTGGTCTCTTCCCAGGGATGCGCTTTTCCCTCAGAATGTAGGAAGACTAAGTTTGTTCAGCCTGGAGGGTAAAGAAAGGAAATGAGATCACTTGTCTGGTGCGACAGAGAGACTAGCCAGGTATGGAGGCGCTCACCTCTTCTTTTAATATATATCTTTTTTATATTAAATAGTTTATTTTATTTATATATAAATTTCACATCTTTGTAATCCCTCGGGTTGTTTGCCCACCGCCTTCCCTTCCTGACTGTTCCCACCCTCTTCTGATACACCCTCCCCCGCCTCCAGTTGTGTACTTCAGTTTGGTTATTAGCTTGTTTTGATTTTTCCTCATGACTTTTTGTTTATTTTTCCTATTGTCCATGTATTAGTGAAATCATTTGGTCTCTGTCTTTTTCTTTCTGACTTGTTTCTGCTAATATGATTTCTTCTAAGTACATCCATGTTATCATAAAATCGTCAAATTTATTGTTTTTAATTGATGAGTCATACTCCATTGTGTATATGTACCACATCTTTTTCATCCAGTCTATCTGTTTTGGGACATTTGGGTTGTTGGCGTGCACTTTTATTTTTATTTTTAAAATTCATTTTATTTTATTTTATTTTTGAGACTAGGTGTCGCTATTTTTGCCTGAGGAACCGCAGGCTCATGTTGCCTGGGGTAACCATGGACCCAAGTGATCCCCAGCCTCAGCTTCCAGGTAGGTGGGATTATAGGCGTAATATGCCCAGCTATATTTTTGGGACTAGGTCTCGCTACATGTCCCCGGCAGGACTCAAACCACGATCCCTGGCCCTGGCCATGGTCTAAAAAAAAAGGCTGGTAGTGGTGGTACATGCCTGTACCACCTGGGAGGCTGAGGCTACCTGAGAGGCTGAGGCTGGGGATCACTTGAGTCTGTGGTACCCTGGGCAACATGAGTCTGCAGTTCCCTGGGCAATGTAGTCATTCCTAGTCTCAATAAATAAATAAGTAAGTAAATGAATGAGTGAGTGAGTAAATAAATAACAGATAAAAGAGAGACTAGTCCTTTATTCTATTTCCTGGTGTGAGTGTGTGTATGTGTGTGTGTGTGTGTGTTACACAGTGGTATCAAAACAGGGGCTGCCAAACACCGCCCGACTCTGCTCCCCATGCTCTTGTGCCTCTGTGGCCTCCCCTCCAGAACCCACGCAGCAGATTCGGTGGCACCCTGTCTGTGTGTCTACAGTGTGGCGAGGCATAGCGTGCGTGACCCAAGGTCACTGCCAGCTCTACCTGGATTCCCAGGGATGGAGCTACTCTGTAGAGCTGCATGTGTGGGAACCTGGCCCCAAGAACCAAGGGACCCAAATAGAAAGGAGTCCTGCTGTGGGGTGACCACGCCACCCCAGTGGGCCAGGGAGGCCACCTTGGGGAGGACCTGGGTAGGACCCTGGGAGGCCTTTCTCTGTGGCTGCCTGCTCCTCAGCTATGTGCTGCTCCAGCTCCGGACTATTTAAGGGGTACACGCTAGATGCTAGGTCTCTCTAGAACTCCTGCTTCCTGCAGGTGCAAGACTCCAGGGAGGTGGAGCAACTGGACTTGGCAGTAGATGGCATGGGAATTCTACCTCAGAGACACTGGATTTGTTTGGAAGAAGCAAGTTAATAAGCCCCGAGGGGGGTGGAGGCTGAGACCCCGAAGGCATTCTCAAGTGAGGAGCCTGGTTACTGGTGTTGCCTTCTAGGGGGGAAGTGCTACGAGCCTGAGGGCCTGTGAGCCTGAGGGCCTGTGTTGGGAGAGAGTTGGGCTTGGGTTCCCCAGGACAGCTCTGCTGGGGACTGGGGAAGAGGAAGGCTGGACTTAGAGACCCAGTCAGGCCTGGCACTGAGGGGGGAAGGACAGGTCAGACCTCCCTGGGGAGGGAGCAGGTGAGGCTTGGGAAGAGCAGAAACATCCAGAGGGAATTTGTAAGTTGTTTGCATCCAGGTCTCCATGGTAAACCCTTCCTCCCCCCCCACAACACCTAAAATCACAGCTTATTAGTGATGGAGGTGAGGACTGGTGTCCAGGGGCCTGGAGGGGAGGGAGGGGGGTGGGAGGTGTTTTCTCGTGCTGGTTGGCTTGGGGCAGACTGCCCTTGGGGACACAGGCAGAGGTGGCACAGTGGGAGGCTGAGTTACAAAATGGTGTGGGGTCAATTTAGAAAAGTATTAGGTCAGCGCCTTTTACTTCCAGAATTTAAAGAGGTAAATGCAAGAAGAGTCGGAGCAGAGACAGACACACACAGGGAGAGACAAAAAGACACACACACAAAGAAAGACACAGACAGAGGCAGAGTTAAGTCTGGAACAGTAAGTAAACTAACAGATTTGATTTTGGAAGGAGAAACACATTCTAAACAAAAACCAGTAAAAAGGATCCAAAGGGCAAAGAATAGACACAGGTCAAAAAGCATTCAAAACACTTAAGGACAATTTGCAAAACAGGAGGGGGAAAAAGCTATAGTAGCACAAAGGACTGATATCTCTGGTCTATAAAGATGTTAATAGGGCGGGGCACGGTGGCTCGTGCCTGTAAGCTTCAGCCTATGAAGCGGCCAGGGCTAGGGATCGCGGTTCGAGTCCTGCCTGGGGCCCGTAGCGAGACCTAGTTCCAAAAAAATAGCTGGGTGTGGTGGTGTGCACCTGTCATCCCAGCTACCTGGGAAGCTGAGGCTGGGGATTGCTTGAGTCTGTGGTACCCTAGGCAACGAGAGCCTGCGGTTCCACGGGCAAAAAATAGCAAGACCTAGTCTCAAAAACAAACAAACAAACAAACAAACAAAAAACACACACAAAAAAAGATGCTAGTAGATTGATGGCACCATCATATAGCCAGGAACACGAGATGCAAAAGACAAGAATAGACGTCACCACAGAAACCGAAATAACAATAAACGTGGAAAAATGTTCCACAGGATTAGCGGTCCAAGACGTATAAGGCAAAATAAAACAAGGTATCTTTAGGGAGTGGGATGATAGTTGGCTCCATAAAATTGTGTTCCTTTGGCTAACTGCATTTTCTAATTTTCCTGCAGCGAAGTGTATTCCTTGCTTTAAGAGAAAAGCCTGAGAGTTAAAAGTGCACAATTATGTGACACGAGCGAATAGCAAATGAAGAGCCAGGGTCAGAGGCTTTTAGTCGTGGTGGAATTGTGGGGTTTTTCTTTCAAGCTTTTTGTGCATCTTTAGATTCAGAAAATGAATTCGCCTTATTCACAGTGAGTAAATATCACTTTATTAAAGGCATTTACAAGTGAGAATAGATTTCTTCTTCCTAACGTTCCAGAAGCCTGGGCCCTGCTGGCAAATGGGATGCCTGAATCAACCCGAACACCCACTCTAGAGTGGAGGCTGACTGGTGACCATGTCAGTGACCTGAGGGGACCCTGCCACCGACCAGCCCAGTTGTGGGAGACCAGAAGTCAGACCTTGTCCCTCTGCCCAGGCTTATTGCTCATCCGGGTGTCTCTGAGAATCACGTCTCCTCAAAATTCACATGTGGAAGCCCCACCCCCAACTACCTCAGAATGTGACTGTATTTGGAGATGGGGGCCTTGAAAGAGGGGATTTCATCGAATGAGGTCAGGAGGCTGGGCCTTCATCGGGGGCCTGGTGTCCTTTGCAGAAGAGGAGGTTTGCACATAGCTCCACGTCCAGGGAGAACTGCGTGAACACCAATACAGCTACCGGAACCCAAGATGCGGCTCCCCCCTTCCTAGCCCTCAGCAGCACCCAACCCTGCCCACTCCCAGATTTCTGAAGTCTGCCTCCAGCACCATGAGCAGGTGGACATCAGCTCCCCAGTCTCAGGTGAGCATTCGGGCAGCCTGAGCAGATGGATGCTGTTTTGGGCCCTGAACTAGAATCCCAGGGGGTGCATGACAGGTGATGGTTCACAAGAAATGCATCATCCAGCTTGAGAGATGCGGCTCCATCTGCTGTCACCACAGCCCCATGGCCCGAGCCCACATTCCCAGAGGTGCCCAGGACCCAGGGTGCAGGCAGTGCCTGTAGACGGCCGCAGAGCCTCCCCCCACCACCACCCATGGAGGGGGCTGGGAATGGGTCTCGGGCTCTGCCTCAGGCTCCCCAGCTCCTTCCTGGCCTTGGCAACCCCATAGTCAGCTCCTTGGGGCACAACCATTGCAGTATCCCTGCCCACAGCTGCCGGGTTCTGCGTGGAGCCAGCTGTGCTCCGTGAGGGCATCTGTGGCTGCACCACCATGCTAGCCCGGAGGGTGGTCTGTGCCTCCCGGGACCAGGACTTACCAGCTCCACTCAGCACCAAGGGCGGAGGCTGTGGGAGGTGCTTCCGCCTTAGCGGGGTTTCCCCAGAGTTTCTGCTCTGAGGGAAAGTTCCCCCCGAGTCTTAGCTCTGAACTTGTGTATTCGAGCCTCCTGAAGCCAGGAAGGGACTTTTGGAGACATGATGGAAGCTGTGACCCCCCCCCTCACCAGGAAGATGTCCGCCCCCCTCCCCCCAGCCCCACCTCTGAGACCTGCGTTCTCTGGTGACTTCAGTCCAAGGACTGACAACTCTCGCTGCTCACCTAGCGTTTGACTTGCAGGTAAACTGTGTGGACAGGTGGAGTGAGGGTGGGCAGGGCGGCCCAGCTGGAGATGCTGAGGCCATGAGAGATGTGGGGAAGCCGTGGAAGCTCTCAAGGAGGAGACCTCTTATGTCTGGGAAGCAGAGGGAGGAATGGTGGCTTCTGGGGAGGAGTTAGGAGGAAGCTTCTGGAAACATAGCCCCACAAGAGCTTGCTGCCATATTGCCACTATGAAGGAGTATCCGTTTCTGCAGAAAAGACAGGTCCTTGTCAGACATGGTGCGTGCACCTGTAATCCAACTGCTGGGAGGCAAGAGTCCAGGAATCACTGAGTTCACGGGTTCGAGACTACCCTGGGCAACATAGTGAGATCTGGTGTTGAAAAAGCAGCCGGACGCGGTGTGGGCACCTGTAATCCCAGCTACCTGGGAGGCTGAGGCTGGGGATCACTTGAGTCCGCAGAATCAGGACTACCCCAGGGAACACAGCGAGACCTTGTCTCAAAAAAAAAAAAAAAGACGATAGATTCTGTCTTTTGAGACAGAGCAGGATGAAGAGAGTCAGGAAATCCATACAAGTTTTGAGGAATGGAGCAGACGACCCTGGCCTGCCCCAAATGGGAATATGATTGTGGGGGGCGCTGACAAGGAGTTCTGGAAATGGGGACCGGGAGCTGGTGTTGTCAGGGGAAAGTGAGCTTTCTCAAGCATATTCCCCAGAGAGGGAACCCTCAGCTTGCAGACACCTAGAGGGGTCCCCCCCTCACCCCTACCCTGTGTCCACACCCCGCCAGCCATGTGTCTCCTAGGGTGCCTGGCTTCTCTCATGGATTGAATGGTAGCCCCAAAGCCACATTCACCTGGGACACACTAGTCCATGAAGTAAGGTTCTGTGGATTAAATTGTAGCTGAGACTGGGAATCGCTTGAGTCCGCGGGTTCAAGTCTCACCCAGGGCAACACAGCGAGACCTAGTCCCAAAAAACAGCTGGGCGCGGTGGCGCATGCCTGTAATCCCAGCTACCTGGGAAGCTGAGGCTGGGGATGGCTTGAGTCTGTGGTACCCCGGGCAACGTGAGCCTGCAGTTTCCTGGGCAACATAGCCAGACCTAGCCTCAAAAAAAAAAGACACCACAAACTTGTCTCTCTTCCCGTTTTCCTCCCTCCCGCCCTCTCAGAGTTCTGGGGACTAGAAGTCTCAAACCCAGTCATCAGCAGGCCTGGTTCCTTCTGGAGCTCTGAGGGAGAGTCTGCTCGCACCTCTCTCGTGGCTTCTGGAAGTTGCTGGAAGTTGCTGGCAAGCTGTGGTGTTCCCTGGCGGGGAGCTGCCGATCTGCCTCTGCCCTGGCTCGATCTGCCCCTCGTGCCTCACATGCAGGTCCTTCCCCTTTCTCTCAGAGGAGCCCTAGGCCTTGGCCATGGAGCCCACCCTAGAGCCTTAAAGACCACCCCGAGCCCAGGTCTCACCTCGAGACTCCTTCACTTCCTAAAACCTGCAAAGACCCTTCCTTACTCCAAGTCAGACCATGTTCCCAGGCTGCCATGGTCAACCCCTCCCCTCCACCAGGCCTCTCTGAGGAGGGCCTTACGTTTATGACCTCACTGACCTTTCCTCCACAAAGGCTCTTTGTCTGAACGCAGCCATGTTGGGGGTTAGAGTGTCCACACAGGAATTTGGGGGAGGGGGCCACAACTTAGTCCACAGAACCTTAGTGGAGTAGCTTCCCCCGATCCTCCTGGTAGAAAGCACATCTAAATGCCTTGCGCTTACCCCGGAGGTAGGCGGCAGTGACTTCCACCGGCTCTCCTGTGCCAGGCTGCGCTCGGTAGTGGCAGGAAGGCTAAGAGCGAGTGGTAGATACTTTTCTAAAGGTCACATCATCTTGTAGCTCCTTCCGTCAAAAGGTGTCTTTCCCCGCCCCCTGCATCAGGGCATCTGACTTGACTGTTAGGGCACAATAGGAAACCTGACGCCAACAGGTGTTTGAAAGGCTTTGTACCTTGGGGTTGCCTTCTCTTGAGCCTTTCGGAGCCTGCGCAGACCAGGTAATGAGGTGAATGCGGCCCATTTGCCCTCTGCTTCTGAGCCAAGGGCAGCCTTGCGAGAGGGCCAAGTAGGGAACAAGTTGCTTCCAGCCCACAGGCTTGCTTGCTCACTGCAGCCGCTTGGGAACGCAGGTGCGAGGAGCAGTAGAGCCGCCCTACTGAGCACAGCCCCGATAATAATAACAGCGGTAGTTGCCTTAAACTGCTCAGTTTAGAGGTGAATTTTTACCTGGCAGTGAAAGGTGCCTTAGACCTGTGACTCTCAAGACTTGATGGGCATAATCTTCACTTATTACCAGTCTGGCTATCAGTTTTCTAGCCTCTTTGTTTGTTTGTTTGTTTGTTTGTTTGTTTGTTTGAGACTAAGTCTCGCTGTTTTTGCCCGTGGAACCGCAGGCTCTCATTGCCCGGGGTACCACGGACTCAAGCAATTCCCAGTCTCAGCTTCCCAGGTAGCTGGGATTACAGGTGTGCGCCATCACGCCCAGCTATTTTTTTGGAACTAGGTCTTGCTATGTTGCCCCGGATAGAACTTGAACTGTGATCCCCAGTCCCAGTCGCGCTCCATAGGCTGGCGCTTACAGGCACGTGCCACCGTGCCCCAGCAGTTTTCTAACCTCTTAAAGATATCAGCCTGATGAATATCTGCTGAAAAGTCCTAAACTGGTTGGAAAGATGATCTATCTCCCTGATTCCTCCCTGTTTGTACAACTACCTTAACCCCCTTTCTGTGAGTCACCAACTCAGGCAGAATCAGAACAACCTGCCTCCACAGGCCCCTGACTGAGTTTGGCCGGAGGGAAGCTGACCACCTGCCAGGGAAGCATCACAGGTCTGACCAGACCTCCCCACCCCACCTGACCCGTCCAGCCTGACCAGACCCCTCACCCCACCTGACCTGTCCAGCCTGACCAGACCCCCCACGCTGCCTGACCCGTCCAGCCTGACCAGACTCCTCCATTCCACCAGTTCCTTCCCACCTGATCAGGACCCTACTCTGGGACAAGATAAATGCCAAGGGATGGCACGCCTGGCTCCTGCTCTTGGCTGTGTGAGATGCCCACCCAGGCTTCTTTCTGGGAACAAAGGGCCTCTTTCTTTGCGAGTCTCTGGTCTCGTCTTCCTTTCTCCAAAACCTAACACCAATGCCCCACAAAAACAGAATGCGGATGCGAGCTTTACATCAGTCCCTGAAATGATAACAGATTGACTACAAAGACATTGAAGATTATTTATTTGTTTGTTTGTTTATTTGAAACTAGGTCTCGCTATTTTGCCCTGGAAACCGCAGGCTCACATTGCCCGTGGAGTACCACAGACTCAAGCAATCCCCAGCCTCAGCCTCCCAGTAGCTGGGATTACAGGTGCGCGCCACCACGCCCAGCTCTTTTTTTGGAACTAGGTCTCGCTGTGTTGCCCCGAGTGGAACTCGAACCGCGATCCCTAATCCCAGCCACTTCATAGGCTGAAGCTTACAAGCACACGCCACAGTGCCCAGCTATTTTTATTTGTTTTTAACTGAGGTAATATTGGGGCACCCCCGGCAGACGTCACCCCAGAGTTCCCGTGTTCTACCTCTGCGCGTCCTCCTTCCCAGTTCTGTCCACACACGGGGTGCTCCAGTTGTATAGACAGCTGTTAAAGGTTAGTTTTCCAGCTTGTCCTTATCTGACTATTAATCCAGTTTCTTTATATTCCACACATTAGAGACACCACCTGGTGTCTATCTATCTCCTTCTGACCGACTTGACTTAGCATTATCCTTTCAAACTCCATCCATGTTGCTGCAAATGGCGTGACTTTATCTTTTCTGACCGCCGAGTAGCTGTTCCACTGTGTATATAGACCACTTCTTCTTGCTCCACTCATCTGTTCCCAGAGTTTAGCTATACTCAATAGTCTGCAATAAACACCAGAGTGTTCCGGGCACAGTGGTGCATGCCTGTAAGCTTCAGCCTGTGGAGCGGCTAGGGATCATGGTTGGAGTCTCGCTCAGGGCAACATAGCGAGACCTAGTCCCAAAAAAATAGCGGGGCGTGGTGGTGTGCACCTGTAATCCCACCTACCTGGGAGGCTGAGGCTGGGGATCGCTTGAGTCTGGGGTACCCCGGGCAATGTGAGCCTGCGGGTTCATGGGCAAAAATAGTGAGACCTGGTCTCAAAAAACAAACAAAAAAAACCACTGGAGTGGAACTTCCCTTTCCAATCAGTGTTTTTCAATTTTTGAGTGGATGCCTGTGGTGGAGTTACTGGGTCGAAAGGTAGGATGTTTTGAGACGCACCATACTGCTTACCCTAGGGACTGGACCAGTTTGCAGTCCCACGACCCTTGAAGAGTGGTTCCCCCTTTTCTCCACAGCCTCACCAGCACTTAACTGTTTCTGGCCTTCGTCTGAATTTTCTTTAATAAGGGATTAAGACAATTTACTTTTTTGGAGACTAGGTCTCGCTATGTTGCCCACGATAGTCCCAATCCCACGGACTCAAGCGATCCCCAGCTTCAGCCTCCCAGGTAGCAGGGATTACAAGTGCCCGCCACCATACCCAGCTGCTTTTTCGAGACCAGGTATCACTATGTTGCCCAGGGTAGTCTCCAACCCACGAACTCAAGCGATCCCAGGCCTCTTGCCTCCCAGCGCTTGGACTACAGGCACATGCCAGGCAACTATTTAAAAACAAAACAAAACATAATTTGTTAAAGGTGTGAAAATTGGCCTATCTTGAATATTCTTGAATATCCAACTGGAAGTTGATGGAACACTGGTTTTACTTGTAAAGCAGTTTCATTTTAAAAAGCGGGGACCATTTCTGAAACCCCGAAGCAACTGATTGAGCATAGGGCATGTCGGGGGCAGGGGCTGGTGGGAGAACAGCAGATTTGGGGACAGCTCCCAGCCACCCTCCCTGTCTGGCTTGGCTCTCCACTGCCCCCCAGTGTTAATTCTCAGGCATGGCAGGAAGCTCCTGGCTCTGAAAACCTTCCTTCCCTTTTAGAGTTTGGACCTCTGCCCCTGATCAGGTGGCAGAGAGAAAGGAAGGTTTATGCCTCAGGTCTCCCTCCCAACCCTACCCCATGCACTGTCACTTCATACGTTTCCTGTGACAGGAGAACACGGGTCCTTAGCCACCACTGCCTTTTCTGGGACAATTTCATTTTGGGGTCCCACTCACGTTACATGAGATTCATTGAAGGCATCCAGATCCCACAATCGAAGTGAATTCCCCAGACCTTCAGAAGAGGGTCTTTCTCTTTGGTGCTTAAGCACAAACAAAAACTTACCATTTTAGCCATTTAAAAGGATACAGTTCAGGGGCCTTAAGTATAATCACTATGTAGTATGACTGGTACCACTAACAAGTTCCAGAACTTTCTCAACACCCCACATGGCAACCTGTTAGGATTTTTAGACTGCCACTGTCTGCTTTCCTATGATAGTAGCTGTATTTAGGCAGGGCTGTAGATGAGTAGGAAAAGGACCACCCGCTCTAATTCTTTGGCCTTGAGGTTTTCACAGAACATCTAGGCGTTTCCTCCTGTAGTGCTGATATTGGGTGCCAACGGGGCAGGAAACTCCAGTCAATAAGCGGAAGGGGGGTGGGGGAAGCAGCACTTTTAAAATGTGACTTCTGCCGCCCAGATTCTTTCAGATTCTTATCGCCCACGTGTAGCAGTTGCCAGTCAAATGCAATTTAAACAACAGGGTTTTATTAACAAGGAAAATCAACCAGGAAAATAAAGTCAAACAAAAAGTCCCTAAAGCCACAAGTGGCCAATTATCTGACCCCAGTCAACATTTTTAGTCCCAAAGGTCCCAAAGACACATGTCCATGATGGTGCCATTTGCCCCTCCACACCCGAGGCAGGCACTCTGCAAAGTCCAGTCTTTCTCTGGTGTCTTCTCTTCGCTTCTTGTCTCTCCAGTGTTCCGAGCTGCTCAGCTTCTCCAAGGTTCTGCAAACTCTCCCAACACTGATGCAAAAATCAGCTTTCCCAGTCCCTGGCTTTCCCAGGTAGCAGCTCTCCAGCAAGCTTCCAGGCCACCTTGCTGTGGTGCCTCACACTTCCTTTACCGGGCCTGTCTTTGGGGGGGGGGTATCTGGCCACACTCCCCAGACCTGCCCTCAGCAGCCCCACCCCCACCGTCACCCCTGGTCTGCCACTCTGGCCTCTGACTCCAACCGGCTACTCCTCTGCCGGCCATTCTCCCACCATGGCTCCTTGCCACCTCCAGCTCACTCTTTCAGGGGCTCCTATTCAGCTCGGCCACTCCGGCTCCTCTCTACTGGCCCCCCATGCTCACGTCTACTCTTTTTTTGCACCCTTTTTGCACTTCTCACTTCTTCTCATCAGTCTTTCTCTCAGACCCGCCCACCAGGCAGTCTCGCGCCCAGTACAATGTTCAGCTATGTCACTACCAGAGGCCCCAGCTGCCCATCCAATCAAGTCACCCTGCATCAGTGCAACCACAGTGCCCCCATCCTGTGTAACACCACCTGCAGGGCAGGCATCCCTCTCTGGGGAGGGTCTTTATTGGTTCTAGAAGTTACACAGATATACCAGGCAGGGCAGGGCAGGGCAGGGCAGGGCAGGGCTGGAGCCAGGAGGGGGAGGAGGGGCTGGGAGGCAGGTGAGCCCCCCCCCCCCATGAATAGTCACGCTCTTTCTCTGGCCTCTTTCTCTGGTGTTTATGTTCTCTCTCTGTCATGCTCGCCTCTCTCCTCCCCTGTCCTCTCCTTCTCATGCTCTCTCACCCCCGGGATGGTGCTTCCTTTTCATCCTCGCCTTCCAGGCCCAGGTGAGTCCACTCACGCATGCACACACCCATGGAGTCAGGGGTACAGTCATGGGGAGGGGGCAATAGCACAGGTGCTGGTCATAGACACTAATGGAGGAAAAAGCTTGACTGACTCATTTGCCTACACCCCACTCCAGTTCATCTTATTCTAGGCCCTATTACCTCCAACCTACATATATATATATATATGTATATATATGTATATATACATGTATATATACACATATATACATACACACACATATATAAGATGCTATATATATATATTAGATTTGTTTTTATTTACAAGGTTGGGAGCCCATTAGACTTTCAGGTTTCAACGTTGCTTTTATTGCCTTATTTAAAAGGTATTTTAAAAAATACCTTATAAAAAAGGTATACCTTATTAAAAAGGTATGCGCCGGGCATAGTGGCGCATGCCTGTAAGCAGCAGCCTAGGAAGCCGCGGCCAGGGCCAGGGATCGCGGTTGGAGTCCTGCCAGGGGCACATAGCGAGACCTAATCCCAAAAATATATGGCTGGCCGTGGTGGCGCGTGCCTGTAATCCCAGCTACCTGGGAAGCTGAGGCTGAGGATTACTTGAGTCTGTGTTACCCCGAGCAATGTGAGCCTGCGGTTCCACAGGCAAACATAGTGAGACCTAGTCTCAAAAAAAAAGGTATTTTGAACAATATTCTAATCCTTAAATATAATTTTAATGGTCACCTACATTTAGATTAAAAATAATTTAAAATATAGGGGGCAGGGCCAGAAAAAATAATTTAAAATATAATTTTAGATCGAATAGCTTCATTTCTATCATACAGACACATCATGCTTTATTTAAGCAGCCATCTACTGTGGGACGGTTTCAGTTGGTGTTGACTGGGTTAAGCTGCAGTAACAAAGCACGCCAACATTTCAGTAGCCCACAACCCTGAAGGCTTGTACGTTCTCTTCACAGCTTGGTTGTGGTTTGGTGTGGTTGGGTTGTGGGTTAGTGGCAGCTGGGAGTTTTCTTCCTTCTAGAATGTACACTGAAGGAGCCACCCTCACTGGGGAACGCACAACTGGCAGAGAACAAGGACAAGTGAGCAGATGGAAATAAGCAAGGGCTCTTACAAGCCAAGCTCCCGGTGGCAAAGGTGGCCATGGGTCAAGCCTCAGCCCAGATGGCCTTGTGCCGGGTCCTTCCCCAGGCGCTTGGCAGGAGGTGCACCAAGGCACGTGGGCTGTATTCCCTCTTTCAGGGGGGTGGATGATTAGGAATGACCACTAATCTTCTACAGCTATTTCCAGGTTTAAGCTTTTAGGACAGTTGCTTTTGATTCTCCCTTCTAATAATACTAGTTCATATAATTTTAAAGTACAATTTGAAGGCCGGGCATGGTGGCTCGTGC
>PVHY01029198.1:0-14514 GCA_004024945.1 Uropsilus gracilis | reverse complement strand
CCCCCCTCCCTCCCGTCCTCCCTCCCTCTCTCCCTTCCTCTGCCCCTCCTTCCCTTTTTCCTTCCTTCCCTCTCAGGGCAGATGATAGCACAGAGTGTCTGGGAGCGGCCTGAGAGTCTGGGTGTCGGTGGTGAACTGGCTGTGGAGTCAGAGATGCCAGGTTGGGGTGCAGGTGACCCTGCCCTGGGGCTGACTTGCTGTGTGACCTACCCCCCTTTTCCCTGGCTCCAGGCCTTGTTCCCACACCTGTCTAATGAGGGAAGGACTCCAAATGCCCTCATTTGCAGCTCCAATGTGGGGTCCCATGCCCCCAAGGGTGACATGGGGGACATGTTTCTTCAATGTGCTCAGAAGGGGTCTTCTGACCCCTTGGTGTGGGGTCTGGGGATCAGTGGGGGTCTGTGAGCCTGGGAGGGAAGCTACCAGGACTCAAAGGAGGCAGGTGGCTTGGAGCTGAGTGCAGCGAGGGCCCTGGGGGCCTAAGCCCTTCCCCCTCCCTAAGAGAAGGGCCCTCACACCCTAAGCTCCTGCTTTGTTGGCACCCAGTGGCTGGGTCTCTGGCTGGGGAGGGGGCGGGCGGCTTCTTATTCACACACCCAGAATCCCCAGATGGGGTCAGCGCTGGCAAAGTGTAATGACTTTGAACGAACTTGAAAGATTCCGCCTCTGTCTTCAGAAGCAGCCAGAGACTCAAACCCAGGCCTCGGGCTCCGAGCTGGACGTGAGCATGAGCGTGAACTGTGCTGGGAGACAGCGATCTCCTCGCTGGAAGCCCCCGGCTCACGAGGTGGTCCAGGCTGGGAACGGACACACTTGCTTTTTATCTCTATCTGGATGGCGGTGGAAACCATCTCTGAACATCTGAAGGAAAAAGGCAATTACTGAAGACTTCTCGGAGAAGGGCTTGGCTTTCTGAATTCCCTTTCTCTCGGAAATGCTGCCGGAGGAAGGAAGCTGGCGAAGATGAGAGGCTGGAGGATTTCTCTTCTGCTTCAGCTCTTGTGAAGCTCTAGAAACGCGCCTCCCTGGTGCAGCCTGGGAGTCTGGCTACTGTGATCTAAGATTCAGGGGGCTCGTGCGTGCAGTCGGGGCTCATCCCAGGCCCTCTGGGTGCGTCCAGGTTGATAAATAATCAACGAGGCGTCTGAAAGATCGATAAGAGAAACAACCAAAGAGAAGTTTAATAGCAACGTGTCTGCCTCCTGCAGACACAGAGAGACCCAGCTTGATGAAGCACTTCACTTGTGTAGCTGCAGATGCATCTTAAGAAGCTCGGCCAAGACAGAAGGACTTGAGGGGGCTCAGTTGGGGGGGGTTGCCAGGCAGTGGACAGAGGCATGTAGATTACCAGGATGGACCAGGAGACGGGGGTCTCCCTTGCTGAGAGAAGTTTGCGTTTAAATATCAAGAGCGATCTCCACCAGGCTTCAGGGCCCCGCCCATAAAATCAGATTTTTCCCCAAAAATCTTGTATTGGGTGGCAGATTTTTAAAAAATTGATCTCACACACACACACACACGCACACACACACACACACACACTCATTTTACATCATTGTCTACCCCAGGGTTTTCCCACCACCTTGTCACCCATCATCTTAATCTCTTGTGCCCATCCTTTCCCCAGTTTTACCCCTCCCCCTCTCTTGCTCTCTGTGTCAGTTCTGTTGACTATTGTTTTTAAATTTTCCTTGTCCTTTTGTTTTCCCTATATCTCACATATGGATGAGATCACCCAGTTTTCCCTATACCTCATATATGGATGAGATCACCCAGTATTTCTCTTTAACTTTCTGGCTTGTTTCTGCTAAAACAATTCCTTCTAACATGATTCATGTTATCACACGTGCCTCAAATCTATCATTTTTGATGGCTGTATAATATTCCAGCCATCTACCACAACTTTTTGATCCATTTGTCTGTTTTGAGGTATTTGGGTTGTTGCTATATCCTGGCAGATGTTCTCCCCCTCCCCAAAAAAGCTCCCTTGAAAGCATTTCACCTGCATGAATCCCTTAAAGTGACTTGATCTGTGTTACAGATCACAAAACCGAGGCTCAGCAAGGTAGCAAATCTTGCTCAGTTCCCCAGCAAGTTTTAATCATGGTGCCCATGGTCTTAGTCACTCAGCACGCTGCCTTGTTGGGTAGCACTGCAATGCCAGCAAGTGCCAGGGTCAAGTAACCAGGTTTCTGCAATGAACAAACAAAAGCCAAAGTCCATTCATCTGTAGTGTCTGCTAATGACTGTGGTGTCAGGACGCCAAGGCTGACTTCCTGTGGGGTACAGGCAGGAAGGCAGGGCAGGTTGGTTCTCAGGTTGAGACACCTTGCTCCAGACCCTCTCCATGAAGCGCTCACCCGCCCCATTGCTTGTGGCCAACATTCCGGCTCTTTCTGTTTGTGAACATTTATCCCTTGCCCTGACCCAGCAAGTGAGAGCAAAGCCATCGCATTGCTCCAGGCAGAGCAGCTTGACTGCGTCAAAAGAAGTGGGTGCAGGCTGCAAACCAGCCCTTCCCCCATCTCCCCACCACTGATGACCAGGAGCCAGATAAAGAAGGTCCAACAACCGATGGAGCTAGAAGGGATCATGTTAGTGGAAATAAGCCAGAAAGAAAAAGAGAAATCCAGGATGGCCTCATTGTATGGGGAAAACAAACAAACAAAAGGACAAAAAACAGCCAACAGAACTGAAGCCCAGAGCAAAAGGGGGGAGGGCAAAATCAAGGGAGGGGGAGGGCACAAGAGATTCAGATGTTCCATGGGTCATAAGGTGGTGGGGGAACCCTGGAGGAGACAAGGATGTGAAAATTACCTGTACACACACGCACACACACAAACGGACTTGTGTGTCCACAGTGTGGTCTTCAGAGATCAGGGATGAACGGGCCCCAGGCTTCGCCCCCTCTGGAATAGCGTCCACTGTCCAGTTCTCGTTAGGTCAGGAGAACTTGGGGGTAAAGAGATGCTCCAGGGAGCCCAAGACCAGAAGCCCCATCAAGGAAAACCACACTTCCGACCTCCACGTTTCACTGTTCCTATTTGCATAAAACGAACCCCAGTGGGGTTGTGGGAGCGGCCGTGTCCCCGGCTCCATCTTCTCTTTGACCATCGAATAACCCCTGGTCTGACCGTCCCCAGACCGGCTTCCGTCCACAGCTCTCAGAGGAGCCTCAACGCAGCGCCATGTTGCTTCTGCCCGTCTGCACCACGATTCTCACCTCTTGCGGGGCAAACACCCCGCCCTGGCCTGGGTCCCACCGGTGTTACCTTCACCCTGGACTTGGGGCCCGCCAGGACCTACTCTACTGAGACAAAGCACGTCTCAGCCTGTGGCGGTGTGTGTGTGTGTGTGTGTGTGTGTGGATGGTGGGGAAGTGGGGGAGGGGTGGCGATGTGGGGGAGGGGTCTTTGGGGGAGGTTGGAGGTTCCTGCCAGGGACTCAGAGAGCTGCAGAGCCACTCAGACCCCCCGTGGCGGGGTCAGCAGGCAAGCTGGACTGCCCGGAGCTGGACTGACTGGAGAGGGAAAAGAAACGTTGGCATGTCTCAGAGGGGCCAGGGGAGCAGCAGAGCTGAAGTGAGCAAGGAAGCCGGAGCCAGCGGAGAGAGCTGGGCGTGGACCTCCGAGGAGGCTGGCGAGCTGGGAGGGAGCCAGCAGACACGCTGCGTGGGGCTGGCGCTGAGGATGCCAGGGGGCAGGCAGGGCCGCCAAGAGGAGGACCAAAGAGGAAACAGCTCTGGCCTGGGGGGGGTGGGTGACGGCTGCTCCCCTCCCTCTCTGCTGGGCACCAGGCAGTCGATGCAGCTGTGCGTGGAGAAAGCCCCCCGGGTTGCTGGGGTGCCCTGCTCTGTGACCCCTGGCCCCTGCCCCCCATTCTCCCATCACCCCATAGGCTCTGCCGCTGGACGGGCCGGCTCTGGAGGCTGGGGAAGGGCTCGCACCGCTGACCGAACGCGCCCAGAACACCAGAGGGAGGCGATGCCCCTGGAGAAGGCGCAGCCCCGGAGGTGAAACCATGCGCCCAAGGTCACGCTGGGAGCTCCAAGGTCACGGGCACTGGCCGGCAGCTGGCCCTGCTGGCCCGCGGGCCCTGGCCCCCTGCGCCCTGTGTGGCTGGGCAGCGTTGTGGTGAGCGGGCATGGAAGCCTCCACCCTGGAAGGGAGCGGGAGGCGGCTTGACCGACAGCCCAGAAAGCTCTTTAGCTTGGGGTCTGCCCGCCGCCCCGGGGTCAGCCCTGCCGCCCGCACGGGAGCGTGACAAGCATCAGCGGCCGACAGCTGTTAATCCTCCCGTCCGGACCCAGGGGTGAAGGTTTAATTCCAGAGCTCTCAGCCAGCCTTTCACTTCCAGCTGACACCCAGCAGCAACGAG
Source organism: Uropsilus gracilis (assembly GCA_004024945.1). NCBI lineage: Eukaryota > Metazoa > Chordata > Mammalia > Eulipotyphla > Talpidae > Uropsilus > Uropsilus gracilis. The sequence continues at coordinate 10,137 of PVHY01029198.1, read as the reverse complement.
GCTAGGAAACCGGGGCTCCGTCTAGGAAGAGGGGCGTTGCTGGGGTGTCAGGGTGTCCTCGCCCCGCCCTTTCGCCCATGAGGTTAAACCCACTGTCCAGGTGAGGGAGCGCGCCCTGCGCTTAGTAGGTCTTCAGTTTTGGCTCGGTCACTTTATGCTGTCCTTCCCGGCCTCAGTTGTTCCCTCTGTAAAATGGGTCTGATGGAGACGAGAGGGTGAGTCCTCCCCTTCTGGGCTACGGTGGCCCTCCAGGGAGTGGGTGCATTCACAGCCCCTTGGGTGCTGGTGTCAGCCCTGCCAGGGCTGGGAGCTGCTGTGACTGATGGGGCCACCCCAGGGAAGCGTTATAGTCCTTCCAGTTACTGTAATGCCATTTTTATTTATTTATTTTTTTGTCTGGCGGAGCCTCAGAAGGAACCTCGATGGCTCGGGCGAGTGAGTTGACAGAGGCACGTTTATTTAGGGACACAGGTCATATTCCCCCTTCGCTATCCGAAGGCTTTGCCAGAGCGTCCTGGAGCTCGGCTTAAGTCGCTGAGGCGAGACGCGTCTGTCGTTCTTTTTTGCCCAGGAAGTTTCCTGTCAGATGCTAACAGCCCCTTATGTCTCCCTCAGACCCCGGAGGGTGTTAAGCTGCCCCCAAGTTCCCTCACGGAGAAAATCCCCTTTAAATTTGTTTTTCTGGTTGTTTTTCTTTCTCGAGGTTCCCTGTTTCCCTGCTGGTCTGGGGGGGGTGTCCTTTCCCCATGCTCATTCCCAGCTTCTTTCCAGCACCTTCAAGGCGATGTCACAGCATTGCCTGGCGCCTCGCAGGGCAGAGTGCAGGGTGGGGGGTGTAGGGGGGCTAGGAAGGGAGCTGCCCATCCCACGCCCAGGCCCTCTTGCTGGGCCCGGCTCCTGGGAGCCCGCAGGCCGTGTGAGTGAAGGGGGTGGGTTGTGCTCCCCGGGGAGGAGTCTGGGGGTTCACGAGCTTTGCGTTGGGTGACGGCGCATTTCAAGACTGGCTCCGTGGGCAGGACAGGGTGGACAGCTCACTCTTCACCGGCCCCTCCAGGGACTCCTGCGGACACTGTCGCACACATCCTCGCCCTTAGCCGTGAACAGACCTGGCCAGGGAGCCCCGCTCTCTCGATTTCCAGTGGGGGTTCGTGCAAGTGCATGGCTCAGGCAGCCGAGGGGCGTCTGGGAGCTCAGGGCTGTGCCTGCCATCCCCCCCCTTCCCCCTGCCCAGAAGGAGCTGGGCAAGCTGGGAGCGCCAGGCAGCGCCCACTCCCTGCCCGCCCCGCAGAGGCCTCAGGCAGTCCTGGCTCCAGGGGCTCCTCTGAGCACCCCACCCCTGCCCGGCCAGCACCAGCTGCCTCAGCTGATGTCCCCCAGAGGGCAGCGCAATTACCCATGGCCAATGGCAGCCGCGCCCGGCTTGGGGCCGTGTCAGAGGCCATTTCTCTTTTCCAGGAGAGTGGCCAGGGGGGACCCAGCCGCTGTGAACGTAATTAGGAAAGTTGGGCCTTGGAAACTCATCTACACCCCCAACACCCCCCCATCTCGCCCCTCCCCCCTCCTTGGAAGGCTGGGGAGGAGGAGTTGGGGGTTGGGGGAGGGGCGGGGAGCTCTTCCAGGAGGCTGTGTGCTCAGAGCAGCCGGAGCGGAGGGTCAGCAGAGGGAGCATGGACAAGCCAGTCCATGCAGACGCAGGACCTGGGGTGCAAAGTGGATTCGTAAACCAGGCTGAACCAGACCCCCCGCCCCGTCCCAGCCTCCCCTCCCAGCCCCTCCCCTCCCTCCCTGGTCCTTCTCCACGGTGTCACCCCGACTCTCACCAGCTGCCGGTGACCCCCAGCGGCTCCACACTGGCGTGGCGGAGCCGTCGTCACGCCCAGAAGCTGCACCGCTTCATCTCCTGCCCTCAAGTTCCAGCCACCAGCTGGCTGACCCCCGGTGCCACACGGCCTGATCCCCTTTCCCTCCGCCTCTGCTGCTGCTTCGGTCCCTGCGCCCGGGCTGGCAGGCTCTTCACTCCATACCCCCCAGCAGAAAAGCCAATCAGGTCACACCCCACTGCCCGGAGACCCTGGAGCCCGTGGCCTCGCTTCCCTCACCCCTGCTCAGCCTCATCTCCCTTGCCCCTGCTCAGCCTCGCCTCCCTCACCCCTGCTCAGCCTTGTCTCCCTCATCCCCGCCCAGCCTGGCCTCCCTCACCCCTGCTCAGGCTCGCCTCCCTCGCCACTGCTCAGGCTCGCCTCCCTCACCCCTGCTTAGACGCTTCATCAGTCTGCACTGGGCAAAGCCTGGAAGACAAAGCCCGCTCTGTGGTGAGGGGCGGCTGGCCCGGATTCTCCAGGACGCGGTTCTGAGAGTGACGAGGGTTCGCAGCATCTCCCGAGACTCCCAGGGCTGCTGGTCGCCTCTGCCCAGCACCTGGGGTAGGAAAGCGCCACTGCCCAAGCACCTAAGGGAGTCGGTGTAGGGCTGTCAAAGCCCAGTCCAGGGAGCTGACCCACCTGTCTCTCCAGGGGACCCTCCCTGCTCCACGCAGGGTCACCTTTCTGGGAGGCCTTCCCTGAGGCCTTGGACACCGCCAGCCTGCCCCACTCAGCTGGAGAGCGGCTCAGACAGCTTCTGGGGAATGTCCACTCCACTGTCCATGTCCTGTCCACTTCACAAAGCGAGTGTGAATATCGAGCCGGTCGTTTGTCCCCAGGTTGTCATTTGGAGAGATTTGTGGGAAAGCAGCAGCTAGAACTCCCGCTCACCATGATGAATGATAAGGATATGATAATGAATAGCCACCACAGCAGACACTTTATTATTTATTTTTTCTTAATAGTATTATATATATATATTTTACATCACTGTCTACCTGGAGGTTCTCCCACCACCTTATCGCCCATGAACCACCTTAATCTCTTGTGCCCTACTGCTCCTCCGATTTTACCCTAATGCCCCCTCTTGATCTATACTTCGGTTCTGTTGGCAGTTTTAAACTTTTCTTGTTCATTTGCTTGTTTATTTTCCCTCTATCCCTCAAATAAGTGAGACCATCCCATATTTCTCATTTTCTTTCTGGTTCATTTCTGCTAACATGATTCCTTCTAGTCCATCCATGTTGCTGTGAATGACATAAGTTTGTCTTTTTGATGGCTGCATAATGTTCCATTTTGTACATAGACCACAACTTTGTGACCCATTCATCTGTTTTGAGGCATTTGGGTTGTTTCCATATCCTGGCTATTGTAAATAGTGCTCCAGTAGACATTTTAAAAGTCAACAAGCCAGAGCTACTGAGGGGTGACATCTTCTCCTAAGTCCCTCTCTGGGCAGGTCCCCTTTCTTATGCCTCTTCTGTCTCTGGGCTCCCAGTCCTTACTTGTCATGCCACGTGTCAGTCAGCAAGCTCAGGGACAAGATGAGGGGCCCCAGGAAGCTGGGAACAAAGACCAAACAGGCACAGGGGTGCCAGGATGGAGTCATGGTTCCTGGAGGAATGGGGTGCCCAGCAAGGGGGGACCTCTTGCTCCTCCTGCTTACAGTGAGCACTTTCTTTTGGGGACAAAACTGCCGTGTCCCAGCTGTAGGGTTAGGTTAGTTCCGATGTGGTCTTTCCACATGTTGGTCCCAGGATGCTGAGGGAGGTCATCTCTCTTTGTAGCTGCTTCTTGCTTCGCCCTGACTGCCAGTGACTTTGAGCATCTTTTCATGTTGGCCGTTCGTGTGTCTCTGGAGAACTCTTACTTATGTTTTCTGCCCATTTCTAATGCGTCTATTATTATTATTTGCTGCTATTGAGTTGTATGAATACTGCATATGTTTTAGACACTGACTCCTTATCAGATGTACCAGTCACAGGTGTCTCCTCCCATTCTATTAGGACTGGATCATCAGAAAGTTGGAAAAACTGACCAGTGCGGACGTGGATGTGAAGACACAGGAGCCCTGGATGTGGTTGCTGGGAATGCAAATTGATGCCAGCACCATGCCACACAGGAGGGGCACTTTTCCAGACACTAAACTAATGTTGGAGGGCAACTGCCATTAACACAGCTGATGCCATGCACTGATAATAACTGGAAAAAGATAAAGGAGTTACTTCCCTGTTGTTTTAGAATTGTAAATTTCAAGAAGGATATGCCAAGATGTGGCTCTAGGGTTCGTTAGAATTCATAGTTTCCTTTCAGAAGGATGGAAGAGGAGGAGGAAGGAAAACAAGGTTTTTGTGATGTGGGATGATTGGCAAGACTCCCTTGAAGGAGTGGGAAAACAAGACAAGAAGAATATGAAGAGGGCTTAGAAGAAGGAGAGATGATTCAGTCAGTTCTGGAGGAGGATGTGCGCCTGGCCACATGGCTGAGGCCGGTGGACTTAGGGCCAGGCTGATGAACTCATGACCTTAACTTGCACACGCTGAGTGTGTGTGTGAAACTTGGTGTTGGAGCTGGACTTATTTAGTTTGATTTGGATGTTTTAGAGAGGCCATGAGTGAGGCCTGAAAAGATGGATTTTTATGTCGATTCTTTTATTGGGAGTTTTTCTACTGCCTAACATTGGGAGAATGCCGAAAGAGAAAAAGACGACATCATAGCTGAACCTTGTGTTTGGAGGAAGTTGAAACACAGCCAAGGAGGGAAAGAAGGATGCCCTGCATTTGGAATATGTGCTGCTGAACTCAGGTGGATTGAACGTGTGGAGAGGTGACCAGAGATAAAAGAACAGCTTTGGACAATCGTGGGGGTAACCGGGTTTGTCATGTTTATCTTGTAGTGCATATTTAGGCAATCGCTTTCTCGTTTAGTAATACATAGTTTGATCGCTTTAAGAGTGTGGCCTGGCTTGGAAATCACATAGCAAGGTGGCTCCAGGTGGCAACCAATCCAGTTTAAAATTTTTTTCTTTAGTCTGGGAGAGATCTTGGGACAGAAGGCTAGCTGCAGGTATTTGAATGACAACGGTAACTTATGGTAACTTGTAGTTGTAACGGTAACTTGTAGCTGAAGGGTTAATAAGGGTCTGTGTTCCTTTTGTATCAGATTAAGGTAAAGGTTTTTCTCTGGTTTAGGAAAAGCTGGCAGAAAGGATTTTTAGTAAAAAGGCTGCTTCCCCCCTCCCCCATAACGATGGGACTATCATAAGATGCAGCAGTCTCACTTCTGGGAAGCTTCTAAGGCGCTGGATTCAGGATCTCGAAGTGAGACCTGCAGCCGTGTCCACTGCAGCATTACTCACAGCAGCCCCAGCGAGGAGGCCATGTGATGGCGACGCTGCCTGACCGGGGAATGAGCCGGTGGGTGCAGTGTGGACTTAGCGTGGCACTACTCAGCCTCCGTGAGGCGTCCTGCTGTTTGCACGAACACCGATGAGCCTGGAGGGAATTATACCAAGTGAAGCAAAGCAGACTCTGCAGACAGCACTGCGTGATCTGCTTCTGTGTAGTCTCAACAAGGAGCCCTCGCAGCAGCAGGGGACGGAGTGGGGGAGCACGGGGGGCCGGGAGCAGGGCCTGGGGGTGTGGAGCCCCCAGCTGTGAGTGGCCCCAGCTGAGCCCCAGCTGTGAGTGGCTGTGCCTGCCCAGACGCCTCGTGCACAGCATGGAGCCCGTAATAACGTAACACATGACTCATCTAAAGTGGGGGACACTGCTCACCTTTTGGGGTTCCGCAGAGGCCTCTGGTGTCTGGCAAACTGAGAAGGACAAATGGATTTAATGCTACTATCAACTGGTGTTGGTGAGCTGGTGACTGCTCCTGGCTGCTGCATCCATGTCAGGGGACTCTGTGATGGATTAACCATGTCTTCCAGGTTCTTGGCAGGAGGGAGGGGTGATGCCTGCCAGATATTTACATCCCTGGTCTGAATGGCTTGGCTATTTCACACCCCAAGGGGTAAAGAGCTCACCTCTCCAGCCCTTTCTTATATATAGAAAGGAAGGAGCAGCAGGACCCAGCTGGGGAGCTGGCATACCCCATGCCCAATTGACAAGATGCGGGCCAAGAAGAGAGCTTGAGACTGGCATGAAGGGCGTGGAGGTGAGAAGTGGGAGGAAGCTGGCAATGAGAAATAAGAGAGGCTGTGGTTCATTAGTGGAGCCTCCCTCGGTGATGCCTCCCTGGACAGTTGCTTTATCAACTGGCATTAACGCAGCCTCCTAGGTGATCAGCGCGGCTCATCTCCTTGATGGATCGTTCAGGCTTCCATTTATCTGGACTCCAGGGCACAGTCATGGAGAGCAGACTGCAACAGGCAAATCCTAGTGGGTGGGCGAGTGGGGGTGGGTGTTACCGCCTAGGTACCGCACCCACAGATGGGACAGCTGTGTTCTTACAGGTGGTGGGACCCACTTGGGGTTTGTCCCCCACTTTGGGTGAAAGAGTCTCAGGTGTGGCTGAGCGGGAAGAGACAACTCCGGGGCGAGTTTCCAGGGATATCATGTAGAAAGGGAAGCTATCTAAAACGAGGATCTCTTAGTCACTGCACAAAACTGGGTGCGAAGTAGAAGATGTAGTGAAATGTCAAGCTTTAGTAGCCCGAGGTCATGAGGCAGCTTTCCCCTTAGCTTTCCCAGCCTGAAGTTTAAAACCCAGCTTAACTGAATGCCTGGAGAGGTGTTTCTCAAAGTGTGCTCCGCGGACCACCAGCACTAGATAAAGGGAACCAGAATCTCTGGGGATGGGCAGAGGCTGGACTCCAGATGGTCTACGAGGTCACGCCCACAAATACTTGACAGTTAATGTCCTGGGTCCCTGGGCTTCCCGAGGGTGTGCATCTCCAGGGTCAGCACGGGTGGCTCATCCTAACTGCTCTGTCAAGCTGGAAAGCTGGAGGAGCAGGGACACAGCAAGTCTTAAAGCTCAACAGCAAGGTGGCTGGAGAAGGCATGGGATGTGAGATGGACTCATCCTCGGTGGAGGCAGATAAGGAGAGTGGGCTTGGAGGGAGAGCTGCAGGGCCCTGGGTGCATGGGGTAAATGCCCTGGGAAAGAAGAAACCCAGCTGTCACCACCCAGACACAGGCAGGGAAATAGCTTGAGTTAGAGGTGGCCATAAAACCAAACAAACACGGAGTTTGTCTTGGGAAAGTAACCTGCAGTAGGAGCGTTAAAACTATGAAAAATAAGGAGAATAAAACTGGAATTATGGATGGGAACAGCGGAGAACCTAAATATCGTGCTGGTAATGCAAAGCCATTTACATTTTTTAATGCGCATCATAAAATTTACTTTTGAAGCCATTTGAAAGTGTACAGTTCACTGGCATTTAAGGCTGTCGCAGTATCATGCCACATCAGCATCTTCCATCTCCAGAGTGTCTCATTATCTCAGACCGAAACTCTATTCATTAAACAGTAGCTCCTCACCTCCTCTTCCTAGGTCCTGCAAACCCCACTTCTGCTTTCTGCCTCAACACCTCTGCAGAGTCCAGGTCTTCCTATAAGTGAAGCAGACATTTGTCCTTTATGAATGGCTTCTTTCCCTCAGCATCTGTCCTCCATGCCCAAACTTGCACCAGAATGGTATCGTTTTGCAAGACTGAGTAATATTCCACTGAATGTACGTACCACATGTTGCTTGTCCATTTGTCTGCGGGTGGGTATTTGGTGTGTCACTGAACATCCTGAGCAGGGAACTATTCTGTCTGTTCTGTCTGGGAGTGGAAGGAGGGAAATAGCTGGAGTGGGGAGTGGTGGGCAGCAGTTTAGAATGAGGAGGCACTGCTACTCTTGGGGGCTTCGCAGAGGCATCCGGCATCTGGCAAACTGGGAAGGAGAAATGGATTTAATGCTACTACCAACTGGTGGTAGCGAGCTCGTGACTGCTGCATCTATGTCAAGGAACTCTGTGATGGATTAACTCTGTCTTCCAGGTTCTCGGCAGGAGGTGGGGGGTGATGCCTGCCAGGTATTTCAGGTATTTTACATTCCTGGCTTGGCTATTTCACACCCCAAGGGGTGAAGAACTCACCTCTCCAGCCTTTTAACCTGAGGGGGCTGCAGTGTCTTGAAGGGTTGTTTTAGATAATAACTCTGGTTTAAGAGACTGAACAGCTCAGCCTCAGTCCTTGGCAACACCTCAAAGTGAAGGATCAATAGTGTTTTATTTTGTTTTTTCTTTCCTCTGCTGAGTCATCAGCAGCAAGAACACAATCGCCCTGGAATTCTTGATCATGAGGAGCCGTGACAGCCCTGCCAGAAAATGAGCATCTGCTTTCTGACCCAAACTCACTTTGGAGTCAGCCATTGGGGACGGATGCTGTTGGCAGGCAGGAAGCCCTCCATTCCTGCCTCTCACCTGGGCTGACTCATGTCTACTGCCTAATGATGGGCCCCCTTGGGTTAGTGCCCAGTATGCCTTCCCTCTTTGACACAGGACGTGGCTCCTATGCAAGAGAAACACCCTCTCCTGTCACCCAAGGTCTCGGAGGGACTTCCAGACAGGGCATCCTGCCCCATGTCAGCCCCAAGTCACTGAGGCAGCACAGGATGAAGGCACATGACGTCAGAGCTCTCCCCATCCCTGGCCTCAGAGAGTGATGCAGTGAGACAGTGGTGATCTGGGTGTGACCTTTGAGTGTGCATGGTCATCCCTGCATGAAGCAAAGGCAGGTGTCTCTTTTAGATCACAGGTTGACAAGCACCGCCTGTAAAGGGTCACGTGGTATTCTGGGCTTCAGGGACCATACCTCTGTGGTAACAATGCAACTACTATCCTAAGGAGAAAGCAGCTCCAGACGGTACAGAGATGAATGGGTGGGCTGTGTTCCAATAAAACTTTATTTACACCTGGCAAAAGAACATTGCTTCGAGGAAGAAAAGGAAGAATTCAGTGGACTAAATATTGACCAAGCCGGATGTGGTGGCATGTGTCTGTAATCCCAGCTACCTGGGAGGCTGAGGCTGGGGATCACTTGAGTCCGCGGGTTTGAGACAACCCTGGGCAACATAGCAAGACCTAGTCTCTTAAAAAATTGATCAATAACTGGCAGTGAAAGAAGAGATGGAGTGACTGGGGCGGGGTGGGGGAGAGACAAGGGGAAGTGGAGGGAAGGCAGAAAAGGCAAGGAAAAAAGAAATGCAAACAAAACATATATATGTAAATCATGAAAATACATAAAGACAAACAAACAAAACCCCTTTATTTACAAAGACTGGCAAAAGTTGGCTTGCCAACCCTTGTTTAAAGTCCAAACCTCTGGACAGTAACAATAAGGGATATAGCTTAGCCCAAGAGGCAGCTGAGAGCCAACTCAGAGGGAAGCAGAACTACAAGTGCGAAAGAGTGAGTTCTGCTGTTAGCCGTTAGCCACAGACCCCTAGATGCAGCCATGCCTAAAGGCGGCTCCCTGGAGGGCCGGCAGGTAATGCAAGATTGCCATTTTTTACTTAAGGGGACTTGACGCTAGTTTTTCTCATCAAAACAGACCCTAAGAACCCTCTCCAGTCGCCTGTCCTTGGAGCCTGAAGGTTGAAGGTAGTAAAATGCTGGAGAGACTCAAGAGCAATCAGTGCACAGGAAGATAAGGGCTAACACCTTAGCTGGGAGGTCTTCACCGGCTGAGCCCACCTCTCCAGGCCTGCCAGAGCTCCCGCCCCTCTCCCGTCTCTCACTGCCTTGTGCAGCGTGTGCTGGGCGCAGACCCCAGGGCCCTGGAGCTGCTCACGCCATCCTCCCACCGGCCTGAGTGGCGCTTTGCTGGAAGGAATCAGCACGGCAAAATGATCCGCCCTCAGTGACCGAGATGGTGGAGAGGCCAGGTGTGACCCCAGGGCGGGAACCTTCCAAGCCTCTTTCCCTGGCCCTGTGGCTGTTTCCCCAGCAGGAGGCAGAGCGTGGGGGCCTGTCCTGGGAGCAGCGTGTCTGCGAGCACTCACCTTGCCAGGGCGAGGGGGCACAGGTGGCATCTGCCCCCACCCACACACTGGAGCTGCAGGCGTCGGTGTGGCCTGTTGCTGTCACACAGACTGCTTTCCCCGCGAGTAAACTGGCCGCGTTGGATAAGGAAGCCGCTCTCTGCAGAACGCTACAGGGCAGCGGTACTAACGCTTTATGCTTGCAAGGTGATGAGCAGATCCACGAAGCAGGAGGCAGAAGTCTGCCACCGATGAGAGCTGGGTGCGCCGGGCTGTGTCTCCCGGCCTCTAGCATGGGA
>PVHY01029197.1:0-14517 GCA_004024945.1 Uropsilus gracilis | reverse complement strand
TAAGGAGATAGAACAAAAATTACAAAAATTCATATGGAACAACAAAAGATCTCGAATATCAAAAAACCTCCTCTCCAAAAAAAGAGAAAATGGAGGCCTAACTATTCCAGACTTCAAGCTATACTACAAAGCCATAATACTTAAAACAGCATGGTACTGGTACAACAACCGACAATCAGACCAATGGAACAGAATTGAGTATTCATTATTTAATTTTAAAGGAAGAAACTACACTTCATTTTTGAGGGGCAATGAACTTATTGATGAGATGTCATTTTTATTTAAAATTGTGGAAAAATTTAACAACTGTTCAGAATTACATATGTGTGTGTGATAGAAAGAGAGACAAAAGGGCAGAGAGAAATAGATAAAGATTAAAAACAAAGATTGGGACCAGGGATTGTCAAACTACATAGACCAAATCCAGCAGCACATATTTTCAGGTTTTGTATGACTTGTGAGCTAAGAATGTTTTTGCATTTTAATACTTCATTAGAAAAAAAAAGACAGTATTTAATAGTTAATAGCATGTGGAAATCAAAGAAATCAACATTTTAATGTCTATAAATGAAGCTGTACTAGAACATAGTCATACTCAGTCCTTCATATGCTGTCTAAAGTTGCTTTGGCATGATTGGCAAAGTTGAGCAGTTTTGACAGAAACCACATGGTCCACATGGCTTAACACATTTACTACCTGGCTCTACACAGGAAAAAAAAATACCAACCCTGAGTTAGACGAAGTGAGAATTAAGAGTAGAAGAGAACTAGAATAATACATGAATATATTCTTAGTATAAAATGCATGGGTTAGACAGAACCAATAAATAATGCTGATAGAAATTAATTTTGTGAACATTTGAGTAAATTATTGAGAGCATAGTTTTTTTCCTAATTTCATTCTTATAATAACTGATATGTTTGCCCTATACATCTATGCTACACTATGCCCTATAAAGCTGTAGACAAACATCTTCAATTACCATAACTTAATTTTCTAGTTTAAAGGCAGAGGTTATAACAACAAGATATTTTTTGAGAATGTGCAAATTCAGAGAAAATAAAACTGGGCATTTTTTTCTATTTTACTCCATTATTTATTTAACACCTTACTGTAAACTATTAAAGAAACAGGTTCTTCTTGTAATAGTTTCTATTGCTCTCATTATCACTAGCTGAGGAATGATGTGGTGGCAGATAACTATAAACTACATTGTCAATCAGGTACCCATGAAACTGAATAGAGAGTTGGACTGTGTATTTTTATTTAGTATAGGTATAGAACTAGATGTTAACAGTATATATCAAACACCACTAATGCCTTTAGTCTGCATCCCCATCTGACATCCAATCACAAGATAAACTATGCAAGAACAGGGGTTTAGATACAACAAATGCTGTCTCACCTATAAACTAAAGAGAATTTACTCTTACCTGAATGACATTCTGATTTTATCTCCTACAGAAAATCAACCATTCACCATCTTTTTAGGGAGAATGTTAAGTCAATAACAGTGAATGGGATTACCCAAGCAAAGTGAAAGACTGATGACAGAGTCTGAATTTCTCATGCATTCACATCTGGCCTGGGATTTCAAAAGTTGAGATGTGGGTAAATGAGCATAAGTGATATATAGAGCACAGGTTCAAGAGATTTAAAACAAACAAACAAACAAAAAAAGCCCAGATGAGTTTTCCAGATATCAATTTCTTTCTGGTGTGATAAAATTTATAGCAACCAAAAATGCTTAAACTAATCCAATGAAGCTTTTCATTCCAACTTTCAGATATGAAGAAATGCAGGGAATAGAGAATGATAGATACCTGAAGAAGAGTCTAACAAAAAAAGTGTGAGGCTTTTTATAATAAGATAGCCTGTTACCATGGAAAAGTCAATACTGAGGCAAAATAAAGCAAGGAAAAATAGAACTACTCCAGATTAAAAATAATTTGAAAGATATGTGAAATATAGTTCTTAAATACAGCTTAACTTTTAAAATACAGTTTGATTCTGGGATAAATGGAAGAAATTTGAATGTAGGCAGAGAGTTAAATGTTATTAAGGATTTATTGCTAAATTTATTTGACAGTATTAGAATATTATGGTTACAAAGGAGAAAATCCTTTTAAAAAAATAAAAATCTACACCATAATGTTTAGACAAATTCTTCTAAATCTATAGTTCACTTTAAATAATAGCTCACTTGCTCTATATAAAGACAAGCTAATATTAATATGTAAGTACTATAATGTTGCTTTTTTTGGTATGGTTAAACAATGTAAAACAGAAAAAGAAAAAAATTAATTCTGGACAAGAGAGCATGTAGCTACTTTAAATGAGTTTAAAACACTACTTTCATATTAATTCTAACTTGAGGTATTAAGGCATTTAAAAACATTACCTCAGAGTCATGTTAGTGATTTGGGTAAATTATGAAAGAGGACAGATCCAGATGCAAGAAATGTGAAATCAGAGAAAAATGGAAGATACAAATATAGGTACTTGCCAAAATTTCAATATTTGACAACTGATAATTTTACAATTATTTTGCATCATTTGTAAAGCAATGAGTGATTGTTAAAGCAATTAGATTTCAACCAATAGCCAAGTCATAGTCAACAGTAAAACAAGACAGATCATTTAAAAATAATAAATCTGGAGAAGTAAATACAAAATTTTCAGTCTTTCTAGATGATTAACTTTATAATTAGAAAATTGTAGAGAGTCAGTTGAAAATTCATTTGGATTAATAAGACAGTTCTGTAAACTAGCTAAATAAAAGATAAATAATAAAAACTAATAGCTTTCTATGCTTTATCAGCCAACATTTGAAACTATAATGGAGGTAAATTCACAAAGATGGGACCTGGCAGGTTATGCATGGATCAGTCTTGTTTTACATCAAATAGCTAAGAACATTTTTTAAAAATATTAACTTTCTTAACAACATCAAAAAAATGAAGACTATGGGACAAACTATTATGAGAATTGGAATAAACTGACACTAATAACAAAAACTATGAACATGAAATAACTTAAAATTTGCAGTCAAGTCAAATACCTGCTTCATATTATTTGTCTTTCTGGGTCAAGCAGTCAAGAAATTGTGTTTCTTTTTTTTTTTTAATCTAAGCAATTATGAAAATGCAAGGTCAAGTATATTTTAAAATAAGATTTTTAAACTAGCAAATTTTAAAGCATGTAATATTTGGAGATAATTCAAAGAGAGACAAAATACCAACAACAAAAAAAAGGGTCACATAACAAAAGCTTGATGTACAGGGTATAGGCTAAGGAAGACATGGGGGAATAGAGGAGAAAAATCAGTCAATAGATAACATAAAACAATGTAGAAGTAGTAGGATAAAACATCTAATTAAAATAAATTAAAAGAAAAACCCTCCAATAGTGAACTTGAATTAAGATGTAAGTATACATTGTAAGAATCACATGTAAGAACTGTGACATTAAAAATGTTTAAAAATTTAAGCATGCTACATACAGGGTTTATCAAACAAAAGGAATTCAAAAATTAAACATTAACATCAAGGTAATGTACATGTAAATATAATCGGTGAAGGAATAACATAAAAGTATAAAAAAGGTATAACTAGCAAAAACCATTATATATTAAATAAGAGCAAAAAAAGGTACACACATTTTTCAGAAAATACAAGGGAAAATTGATAGTACAATTAAATGGGAGACAACACTTAGAACAATTTTTAAAAAGATAGAAGACCTGAATAGGATAGTAATTTAGATCAGACTTTAGATCCACAATTAGATATCCTTTGTTCTTTATTTTTCTATTGAGGTAAGATTGGTATGGCAAATGAAAGCAGGGGGAGAAGCAGGGAGTTATAACAAAGTGGGGAAGGAACACAATGGATTATGGGGATGATGTGTGCCTTAGTAATAGGTGCAGTGTGGTAAGACTTTTTTTTATTTAATTAATATTCTTTTTATATGTGAAATAGCTTGTATGCCAAGTACCCTGATAAAAATACGATGTGATCAAGTGTTAGATATTGAGGAGAACTCCAGGACAACCTCAAAGCAGTAATTGTTTAACTTTACTCTCTAATCACACTGTGACAAAACCAGAATTATGCAAACACATGTACACACCTGTTAGCCCTCATGCAGGGTACAGAAGTGAATTTACAGAAGAGATGGCCCAGCCACAGCTGTGGGTCAAATGGAAGTATGAACCATTATTAACAAAAGAAAGGGGTATTTATAGGAACACAGGGCAAGGGCTTGGTGAATTTTAAAGACAACAAACAAACCTGAGAGATAATTAACATTTTAAAGCAAAGAGTAATTGAGGAAGGGGTAGAGTAGGCTAGGCGGGTGGTTCCTAACTTAGACAAGGAAAGTTAATGGGCACTAGTGCTCCCAGGAGGTCATTTTCGTAATTTAGTTCCTAAGTTTTCTTAGGGATGGTTAATGAGAGAGGTTTTTCTTATCTGTTTGGAATGACTCTTCTGGTTTGCAAATGGTGCACAACACACACCACTTTCTAAATATGAGAAATGAAATTAGCATTCAATGAATAATATTTAAAAATTAATGACAATGAAAGCATTACATAGAAAAACTCATGGGAGACAGGCAACATTTAACTCAGTTGCCAGGTGATAGCCCAAAATGATCTGATTAATAGGTAGGAAATAATATAATTTAATAACCAAAGCATTCAATTCTAGATGAAAGGTAAAACAAAGCTTTATAAAATCTCTAATTAGGATGTAGAAGTTCAATGAGACTAGTCCCATCAAAACAAACCAAATAAGCTGTAAAACCATATATTTTCAAGCCAATCAGAAACCTGAGGATACAAACAAGTTTCAATGAATTAAATCAAGAAACAAAAAAGCACTTTATAGTAAAAAAAAGAAAACATATCTTTATCTATCCCAAGCATAGTGATAAGAATGAGCGCAAAAGTACCACAGACGGATTTAAAGAGGAATGAACAGAAACTTTAAAAAACTTTTAGCCACCATATGGATTATACACTAGAATTCAAATGAAAAGTGTATCTGTATCAACAGGCAGTTGACTGAAAGATCACCTCTTGCCTGGAAGCCAGAGCTTTTGTTCTTCACTTAGTTCAAAGAGAATTCCCCAAAACATTCCTCAAAAAACTGGAAATCAGAAACAAGAATGTGAGAAGGCATCCATAATTTGGAAAACTGGTGGATCACCAGTAAGGTACAAAGAAAGTTCTGGAATTTTGCCAGTGTCTAGTCTCTAAACTCCAGTGCTGGTGGTTAGATCCACATTAACTTAATGAAACCCGTGATAAACTAATCAAAAGGAAACATAATTAATTAGCTTAAATAATTAAAACAATGGAGCAGTTCAATAACAACAGACAACATTAACTGAGGTGCCATTCTAAGCAGTGTGGTAAAGTGGAGCACCCCTTCAAGAGGTAAGCATTATTAACTTTAGCATAGTATCCTTTCATGCATGATGCTCTCTATGCAATCAAACATTATGAGACATATAAGAGAAATGAAAACATGGCTCATTGTCAAGATTAAAAAAAGGAGGCATTAAAAAAAAAAGACCTATACATGGCTCAGAGGTTGGTATTATTACATAAGGACTTTGAAATATCTGATAAAAATGATAACCAATTCAGAGGAACATTGAATCTGTTATGGATATCAACACATAGATGACATCTCTGAAGAGAGAAGGAATTTTAGCAATGAGTTGAAATATGTAAAAAATAAAAAATAGAAAATATTGTGTTAGAAATGTTAATAAAACTGTCAGAGTAAAGACTTTCACCTCATTCTTGACTTAGGAAGGGCATTAAATTTTGACCATTAAGTTAGGAATCATTGGAATATGTAAAAAGGGTACTCAATAAAAAAATGCAATTATGGGATGCTTGCATTATTTTATTATGAGTACAAGTTGAATTTTGTCATGTTTAGATAATACAGTTGGCAAATAGAGTGAGATTCTCTAGAATGACCCTGACTAATTAAAGCACAGTGAACGTATTATTTGGGGAAAGGTTGAAGAGGTTGGGAATAATAAAACTTTAAATATTGATGCCTACATGTTTAGTTAGTCACCTACGGTATGGGACAGCAGTTGCTCAGACAAGTGAGGGAATTTAGAAACTAGACCCAACTCCAAAGCAGTTGGCTCACTGCATACATAAAGAAATGCAAATTCATGATGAACAAGATAGATAGATAATTTTTATGCTAAAATCAAAGTAATGTGCTGGAATAATTCTGGTGCTAGACTAAACTCATATTTTTTCTGGTGTGAACTCCAGACCCTAGCCTCAAATCACTACCAAAGGGGAAAATTACTCTCAATAAACAAACATTACCTCTGCAACCTCTGGTCACCAGCCATAGTCATGATTACAAGAGAACAAAAAAATGCTGAAACCAAGGGGCATAATGTAAAGGATTTGTCTCATTTTGTGAATAATATGCTTCAGTTTCCTGAACAACTTTTGCTAAGTGAATTTTGAGAGTGACTAAGAATAGTGTTTTGGTTTTGTAAGTTGCAAAAGGGAAGAGCATATTCATGTTAAGACAAAATTCTTAGCTCATTATTAAATTACAAGTGATTGAACAATATCCCCACAGGAACCTCACATAGCTGGCAAGTACACTACTTTAGGACATTACTATTTGCCCTGGAAGGATATAAATGGGTCCTGGCAGGAATAGATAGTTATTCCGGGCAAAGATTTGCCTACCTGTTGGCAGATACAAATTATTGAAACATATTAAAGGACTAGAACAGAATATACCATGCAAATTTGGACTACCAAATTACATTCTTTCAAACCACATAGTTTAAACCAACAATATGAGGACAATTTAAGGATAATTCTTAATTGTAGCAAAGGTTTCTAAAATCTTCATTTTCAATGTCTGAAATTAGTTTGTAATAAACTCTTGCATACCTGTGATAAAAGAATAATATGCTACTTTATTAGCCTGAACACTTCCTCCATTTTTATAATTTTTCCATTTATTTTTCTATAGCCTTTAAATCCTCATAAATTGTATCTTTTCCATAAATTATTTGCTGTCTAGTAAAGTAGCACACTGCAAATGCACATAAATCTATAAAGATAATAGGCATAATAATGCTGTTGACAATGACTGATGTGTAGATGAGATGTATACCCAGCAAATTAAAAACTTAATTTCCATTTCAGTATAAAAGAATATCTAGGAAAAATAAGACCAAAAAAAGAAAAGTTAAGAGACCAATTAATTATAGGATTTTTAAAAGCAAAAGTCAAAAGTAGGAAAGGAAGCAAAAAAGAAATCATTGAACAAAATCATTCAGGAAAACATATAAAAGCAAACAAAATGCTTAAGGCACTGACAGAGTAGCAATTACACGGCTATCTCCCATTAACTTTCTATTTGATGCCTCAGGGAATCTCAACTGACATTCCGAGGAGAAAGACTAGTTTACTGTCTTTTCTTTTAGAATTATTACGCTATCTATCAATGGTATTAAAAGAAAATATGTAATATTTTATTGTAACTGCATTATATTAAAATGTAACTACATGAAATTGCTTGTACTAAGAATTTGATTATTTTGTGAACAAATTATTTTTATTTTGATTGAGCATAGGGTGAGATGAATGGTTCTTGCCATTGTACATGAATTTATTAGTGATGGACAATGAATCTTATATATTCAGCAAATGACTCTATTATTGTTTCTCCATAATTCTTAAGCCATGCAAGTGATAGAAAAAAATATCAGAGAAAGTACAGGCTTTTTTATCAGTCCAATAACACCAATGAATGTAGCCATCTATGTTAAAACTAGAAAGGACATAATGGTTTAATTGGTTGAATTTCTTCATTATGATGCAGAGATTTCAAATTCTTTGAGACTCAGAATCACACAGGTGATTCAGGTCTAGAGTGAAGCCATATATTTTTTTACCACTAGAATTTACTAATCCCCAATCTCTACATTTCTTGATCTATCATATCGTCTAGCATCTGGGAATTAATTTAAGTCAGGATTCTCCAGAGCAGCTGAACAGATAAGACACATACCTACATAGCATTAATATAGAGAATTGGTTCACACAATTATAAAGATTGGCAAATCAAAACTGCAGTGGGAACTGTATCTCAGAGAACTTGGAAAGTTGACAGTACAGCTGAAGACCAGTCAGTCTACTAAAAAATTTCCTCTTGCTATATGAAACCAGTCTTTCTGGTCTATTCAGACCTTCAACTGCTAAGATGAGGCTCATCCACACTGTGGAAAGCAATCCACTTTCTTCCGAATTCCTTGATCTAAATATTAATCTCATTCAAAAACACCCTTCTAGTTACCACATAAAATTGATCATCAGGTAATTACTACCCAACAAATATTTGTAACATTTTACCAATTATTCCAGCTAAATTGGAAGATATAAGCAGCAGGGCAAAATTAGTGTTTTTCTTATATATCCCTTTTAGTGGATATAGGGCTATATGAGTCCTGAAATGGAGACATGTTAAACATCCTAGAAGATGTCTAAGAAGAAACAAGACTGGGATGAGAACTGAATAAAGCAAAGTGCCATAAACTTTAAGGGAAGAAAATCCTGAAAATATATATGTTTTCATATTCCAATCAGTGTTATATAGGAAAAGCAGAAAAAATATAAATTTTGGATTCCTCAGTCCTCAGTTTAACTATAACTAAAACCACAACTTCCCATAATCATAGAACCTATGAGATTGTCAGGTTTGCTAGAGATAAGATGTAGTTCTATGTTCAGGTCAGAAAAACTTAGTGGTCCTCAGATAAGTAAAATGCAAGTTTTATGACAAAAGCAATGAGGTCATAAAAAAACTGAAAAACTTGATGTAGGTGGAGAACAAAGTTAATAGATATTGATGTAAGGGTCCTATCTGGACATATCTACTTTAAAAACAGGGGCATTTATTCAAGTCTCAAAATTTGTAGACAGAGATTGGACTTAAAAATACCAAAATTCCACCACTACAATTTCAACCTGGATTTGAAACCTAGGACGGACAATAATTAAATAAATTAGATGTAAAAGTCATTACTATCTTCCATTCTTATCTTTCTGTTCTTTTGACATTCTGATTTTTCCTCACAAGCACTGAGTTTGATTTGAATACAATTCAAAGATATTGCTTTATTGCAAAATGACTTGAATATGAAACTAGTCTTTTTAGGGGCACCATCTGTTGTTCGTGACACTTTAAATGAAGGAGATTTCAGTTGCTAAATATTCCACAGAAACATATGAAGAAAATTCAAAGGGTTTGGGTTTCTATGAAAATACAATATCCCCTAAGCATGAAATAAAACCCTTTCTTCAAAGTGTTTTCAATACAGAGAAGTGTTTAATTATATTTGATCTACACAGATCTTTTCTGGAAAAATAACACATGACTTAGATCAAGCCTTCTTATAAAGTAAGAAAAAATTATAAAAATAAATGATATTCTTATTTATAATCATGCAAATAGAGAAACAAATGGAAGTAAAGCAATATGCCCAAATCAAAAGGTTTTGAAAAGGCTAATTAACTTGTTTCCTTTTGCTCAAGATATAAATATGAGTAAATTGGCCAAGGACAGAGTTGAACTTTGAAAGGCAATTGGGAGGGGCTACTCACACTTCCCAAGTCTTAGCAACTCATTTTTAAATTACTTGAATATGCTACAACTTCTAATACAGATAGTAGATGAATACTAATTAAGATCCTAAGTCCCTTACAAATAAGGAGGTATTACATAAGTGATTAGACCTAAGAGTACCTACTAGTAATGTTTTGAGCTTCTTGGATGAAGAATTTTCAAGAACAGTTCAGTCAAGCTGTTACAAAAGAATAGGAGCTGCCATGTTTTGTGAACCACTCTAATCTATAATAATCTACCATGTCAATAAACCATTTAAACTGTGGCTTTGTCAGAGAGCTGGGGTCAGAAAGTATTATTGTAGATTGTCATTTCTGCTCTCTACAAGGTGCACTACACATCATTTTAAAATGATATGCTGTGTTCAATATTTTATATGACTGAAGGATAACTGGTGGCTTGAATTTATTGCCACACATACTTGCAGCTAAATCATCTAATATTATTTAAAATACTATTTTCAAGATATCAGCTAGCATACCATGATAAACTATTTTATATAGAAATTCATTTTGTCTTCATTTGTTACTTTACTGCTTTACCTAAAATATCTACCTAAAATAGTTACCTAAAATATTTTAGACCTAGAAAATTCTTTGACATATTTACATTCAATCTCATTCTGTTGAAGCTAGCTAGCTAAAAATGAAAACTAACTCCCATTCTGAAAAGCATTTTTTAAAGATTTGTTTTATTTTGTCTTGGCGTTTCAATGACTTTGTGAAGAGTTCTATGGGTACAAAAATCAATGCTATCATATTTGAAAATACTTTTAATATGGCTGAGGGGAAAATTAGGGAAGAAATGATTTGTTGTATTTATCTCAGAATTACTGGTATCTTATGAAACTATCAATTCATTCTGAATTGAACTAGCACTTTATTTAGTTCTCCTCACAGTGACTATTCAACATATAAATTTTAACAATGTCATATTCCAAACTTTAAACCAGCAGCCACAATAAACAAAAATCAGTGGGATGTTTCCTGAGACATTGTATAATTCAACATACAGAGAACTCAATAATTAAAGAGTTTTCATATTTTTAAATGTTTTTTTAATTTCCCCTTAATCTGCTGTGGGGAAAGATGATAGAGTGATTACAAAAAGCATTTTCTTTTTTGAAATAAAAATACTATCCAACAAGAATATGAAGGCACAATTGTTCACAAAACATTCTCTTCTTTTCTAAAGTTGCTTTGGAAATTTAGTAAATTAATTAAAAGAGGTCTGTATTTGCAAGTGAAGAGATTGTCCTATTTATTTTTTCATAATTTTAATAGAGTCCTTCAATGTGATATGGGCCCATCAACTAATTACTACAGCTTCTAATCTTCTTACAGTCAATGTCATTCAGGCACAGTGGCTGTTGTGCTAAAAAAAGAAACCAAATCAGTCAAACTAATTCTGCACAATTATTTAAGTATAAGACATTAAATTTTGGTATTTAGGATCACATGCCAGTAGACTATGAATAATAACATTCTAAAATTCTATATAAGCAATCTAAATAAATCAAATAAATGACTGCCTAGAAGAGTTTTACCTATGTATAACCTCTGTATGCTGTGTAATATTGTATTTCAAATAGACATAAATCAAGAAGAAGTATGATCCACGGCGCAAGGGAACTCGATATTACTGTCTCAATCAAGTTGAAGAAAAAGTTCATGTTACTTAAGGTAAATTAATTGGTGTCTAGTTCTCATCCACCTTCCTGTTTCCATAAAATGAAAATGATAACACATGCCAAAGATCACAGGGATGCCAGTATATAAAAAGATTACCTTGTTCATATACTCTAATATTCCAAAAATCCTTTATGCAAATTTTACTATTATTGTATTTTCCAGTGTCAATTTTATAATTACTTTATAGTCACTCTGTAGGGAAAAGGGATCTCTAATAACTGAAATGTGAGGTCTCTGTAAACATAGTGAAAACTACAATTATTTTAAGGGTGCAGGACAAATTTCATGAATATCTTAAATTGACACAATTTTATTTGTAAATTGTTTATCAACAAAGTTGTCTGAGGGGAAGAAATGTCAAAAAGCTAAAGGCAAATAGATCCATGTCTACTATGTTTATATAACTTTAATGAGTAATATAAATGATACGGTAAATGTACAAAATAACAGAACATGTGTGGGTTATGAGAAAAAAGATTTAAAAGTTTTCAGGAACAAAACAAATTAAATTATGATAATCATGACATCAGTGATTAAAATGAAATCAAATAAATTACTTAAATAAAAAGGAATATTCAGTCTTCAAGTAAAAGATAACATCTTTGCAACTGCAAAATCTATGACCAAGATTTTTGTGAGAGTTTTTGTTTTCATGAATTGGTTATAAGCCTGCCATCACAGACCAGGTATATAGACTTATTGCCGTTGCTAACTTTCATATATAAATAAGCAAATCATCTACTGAATTACCTTTAATTTATTAATGAATTTATGTTTGTAGCTAACAGCTACTGTACATCTAGCTCTGAGTTAAGCTCTGATTAATACTATTAGGAATCCTTTTAGTATATATTATCATATGAAGATTTCAAAGGAAAAAGCTATGATCCCTCAGAGGATTCTGCAAAAGCACACCCATTTTGAACTTAATTAGAAAGTAATTTTATTGATAAAATAAAGTATGTGTGTATAAACACACATACACATATAAACACACACATATATTTTAAAGAGGATGAGATAAACATCTTCATTTGCAGATAGCGTGACTTAAAATTTTAACTATCTGGGGCCTGTGTTCACCCTATGGACACATCAATATACACAGAGGGGAATGAGGAACAATTAATAGTCCTACTTGAGTCACATGTTTACTCCTATGCCTGCACATTTGAAAACACCACTAGAGCTCTATGGACTGGATGAGATCTCTTCTTGTAAGGGAGAAAAATACTCTTAGCAAAAGATGGGGAAAGGGAATAGACCCCAAGAGTGTGTCCTATTGGGTTACTCTGAGGCATTAAAAAACTACAAATGTAAA
The DNA here is from genome assembly GCA_004024945.1 of Uropsilus gracilis. Taxonomy (NCBI): domain Eukaryota; kingdom Metazoa; phylum Chordata; class Mammalia; order Eulipotyphla; family Talpidae; genus Uropsilus; species Uropsilus gracilis. Next base: position 1,809 of record PVHY01029197.1, on the reverse strand, counting down.
GTACTACATTATGCACACTGCCTGGTACATAATGCTGACTACTATTATTTAATAATAATAGTCATTAAAAGCATAGGCCATCTCTCTATCTCCTACATTTTAAAATTTTTATCTTAAAATAAGAATTATTACCTTTTCATAAATACTGAGAATAGTTTCCTCTCTCAATATTTCCTTTGCATGCATACTCTCTTTCTGTGTGTATCTATGTCTATATAGATATATATATCTATATAGATACATAAATATCCATATAGATATATAGATACACACACATATAGATATGGGCATACTCTCTCTCACACTAGGCAAGTGTGGCTCTCATATCTCAAGATTACCCCTTTGCAATAGCAGGTGTCTAGGAAGGAGAAATATATTCTTGCCTCGCCACTTTGCAGAAATCACAGTAAGATCACAGTCCACAAGAGGCCATTCATAAATCAAGCTTTTATCCCTTCTTTTGGATACAAAGCTTATTGTTTTCCCAGGCATACAGTCAACATCTAGTTTAAGTCTTTTTTATAAATGACCCCCACCAATACCAGCTATGAGGGCAAATCTCAGGAAATGTGGTAGTGGCAATAGTTATACAGATTTATAAGGAAAAAAAACTAATAAAAATAATGCCATGTCAGGCAAGAGAAAGACATAAAAGGAATCCGAATAGGGGATGAAAAAATAAAATTATCATTATACGCGGATGATATGATACCCTATGTAGAGAACCCTGAAAAATCAACAGAAAAGCTGATTGAAATAATAAACTGATTTGGTAAGGTAGCTGGATACAAAATCAACAAACAAAAATCAACAGCATTCCTATATGCAAAGAATCAATCAGAAGAAGAAATTAGAAAAAACACCCCATTTACCATGCACCAAAGAAAATCAAATAATTGGGAATTAACCCAACAAAAGACGTAAAAGACCTATACAAAGAAAACTATACAACATTCTTAAAAGAAATAGAAGATGATGTAAAAAAATGGAAAGACATTCCCTGTTCATGGATCGGAAAAATCAACATTATCAAAATGGCTATACTACCAAAGTCCATCTACAGATTCAATGCAATTCCAATAAAGATCCAATGATATATTTTAAAGAGATAGAACAAAAATCACTGAAATTCATATGGAACAACAAAAGACCCCGAATAGTCAATACCCATTTGACAAACAGAAGAGAGAACGGAGGTATTACTAGTCCAGACTTCAAACTGTACTACAAAGCAATAATACTTAAAACAGCATGGTACTGGTACAAAAATAGACAAACAGAACAATGGATCAGAATTGAATACCCAGAAATAAAACCACACATATACGGTCAATTATTCTTTGACAAAGGGGCAAAAAACATACCCTGGAACAAGGATAGCCTTTTCAGTAAATGGTGCTGGGAAAACTGGATCAAAACTTGTAAAAAATTGGACCAGGACAACACACCTCGCACCTGTACAAAAGTTAACTCAAAATGGATAAAGGACCTGGAAGTGAGACCTGCAACCATAAAATACATAGAAGAATACCTGGGCAAAACCCTTCATGAATTTCACCTCAGAAATCCATTTGGGGAAACAACTATGGCCAGCAAAAAAATGATGGAAAATATAAACAGCTGGGACTATAGCAAACTAAAAAGTTTCTGTTCAACAAAAGAAACAAAACAAAAAGTTCATTGCAGCCCTGTTCACAGTTGCAAAGAACTGGAAACAAACCAAATGCCCCCAAACAGATGATTGGCTAAAAAAAATGTGGTACATATACACGATGGAATACTATGCATCCATCAAGGAGGACAAACACA
>PVHY01029196.1:0-14514 GCA_004024945.1 Uropsilus gracilis | reverse complement strand
CCGCCCCTCCCTCCCCCAAGCCCTTGGCCTAAATTAAGTTTTCAAAGGCAGAGGCGCTCTGCGCTGATTTTTGCTGAAGAGCAGCGAATTCAATAAAACATAATTATTGATTTAATTAAAGTAGTTGCTCTGTGAGAAGCGAAGCCGGTTTAATCGCCAGCAGGAATGCAAGAGCCTCATTCATGCCCCTCGCAGCGGCTGCAACAAATTGGGCGGCCTCTTTAATAGGCCAATTCAAGGGCCGCTTTGAAAGGGATCCCACAGCCCTTGGCTCGGCCATTCAAGCCGTGAATGCCTCCCTGTCTCGCTAGGTGCCTTTCAGGACACAAACAGGGGTGCACCACCCCACCCCCACCCCAAGCCCCGGCTGTGACATGAATAATTCATGGCCCATCCCCAGGGTCCTCTGCCTCATCCCCCCCCCCCTTGAAAGCCACCTCAGGACTGGCTGCCCAGGGTCCTGTCCCGAGTTCCCAGGAGCCGGACTGCCCACAGGACCACCACCCCTTGGAGGGTGCCCGACCAGGGCCCACCACTGCCCACCCAGGGCTGAGGCCCGCCAGGGCCAAGGTGGAGCTCCTCCGCTCCCCAAGGGGCAGGACCCATAAGGGCAGGATAGGGGCAGCTGTGTCCACACCCCCACCTCTGCCACCGAGGCAGGCGTGCCAGCTCCACCCCCACCCCCACCCCCCCCACCCCCGGGCACTGGACGCATCACCAGGACTGACAAAGATGGTAACGACGCCTCCTGGAGAAGACAGTAATGAGGTGATGACACGTTTGTAATTAAATGCCTTTTGTAAGTTATTCATCCGTCCCTCTGGGCGCAGAGAGGCGCCATATTGCAAGCAGGAGACAAGCCGGGCTCTGGATGCACGTCCTCTCCCCCCACCTACCCCTGCAACCCCTGAGTGGCCCTCAGCACCCTGGGTCCCTGGGGGAGGCTCAGGCCGCCTCTCACGACAGCCAGGGCTGGTCCGTGCTGCTTCCAAGTCTGGACGAAGCCTTGGCCTCCAGGCCCTGCATATGCCGGTGGCGTTCGTGGATGTTCCTGGGTGCCCCCAGGCCCACGGGGGACACCAGGTCTGTGGGTGCAGGTGGGGGGCAGTGACCAGCTGCGGCAGAGCCGGGCAGTTGCAAAGAGGCCCGCAGAACCCTCCCTCGCCTCACCCCTGCCCTCCCAGGTGGCACAGTGCCCACAGCTGGAGGGAGGCTGGTGGCGCCTCCTGCTCTGGGCTCCCAGGCCCTGCAGTGACCGCTGGGGTCAGCGTGGATGCCCCCAGCATGCGCTGACCGAAAAAGCTGCGTCCAAACACCATCAAATGACTGCTCGTTAAACCCTCTGCCGAGTGTGCATCTCCCGCCAGGCCTCTCCCTACGCACCTGGCATAGATTACCTGTGCCCATCCTCACATCGATGCGACTTCACTGCCGGGACACGCCCGTCTTCCCAGCTGAGCGACAGGGACAAGATCGGAGCGCGAGTGCCTGGCGGAGGGCGGATTCCAACCCTGGCTTCCGCCGTCACAAGCCCCCCGAGACTTCCTAACAGGGGCCCTGCAGCTGGAGCTGCTGTTGTGCAGATGGGGAGACAGGGGTGCAGAGAGGGTTGCGGGCCAGAGTGCGCAGGGACCAAAGACAGATGCCCCCACCATGCTGAGGGCAGACACCTGCCCCCAAGCTCCATCCACTCTGCCACGGGGAGACCGGGAGCCCATCTGACACCCAGCACCAGCACCGGAGAGCCACCAGCTGGGAGGAGGGTCAGGGGTCAGTCCTGGCCACACCCCCAAGGTCCAGCAGCGCCCAGGAGCCCCAGGCTCAGCCTCGCCTCTCCCTGCAGTCTCCAAGGGAAATAGGCCATCACCCGCGTCCTCACAGGAGCCGCGCCCAGGAGAGGGACACCTGTCACTCAAGCCAGCTTTGCTGCCCAGTTGAAGCCGGCTTACCCTCTGACTCTCTGGGAGCGACCAGAGGGACCAGTGGCAGCCATCCGACATTAGGAAACAGTGCTGGGGACTAAGGAAGTAGGCCCAGGGAGGAATGCACATGTGCACGCACATGCACATATGTGCATGTATGTGTGCTCACATGTGTACATAGATGCAATACCGTGCACTCATTGCATGCATGTGCACGCATTAGGAAACAGTGCTGGGGACTAAGGAAGTAGGCCCAGGGAGGAATGCACACGTGCACGCACATGCACATATGTGCATGTATGTGTGCTCACATGTGTACATAGATGCAACACCGTGCACTCATGTGCATGCATGTGCACGCATTAGGAAACAGTGCTGGGGACTAAGGAAGTAGGCCCAGGGAGGAACGCACACGTGCACGCACATGCACATATGTGCATGTATGTGTGCTCACATGTGTACATAGATGCAATACCGTGCACTCATGTGCGTGCATGTGCACGCACCTACACATGTGTGCACATACATGTGCGCGAAGCTCCGTCACATATCATGCACATGCACTCACACACACGCACACAGCCCACGCAGTCACAGTGCCGGATTATTTATAGGGGACACACAGGCCACATCGCCTCAGCAGCAAGTGTGACAGCTGCCACAAAGAACCCTACCTCCCCACCTCCTGCCGCCTTGCCAGTGCGGGGACAAGGGGATGGGTACCCCGGGAGTGGCTCTCCCGAGGACCAAGACAACACAAATGCCCCTTTTTGGGGAAGGCCTGAGGCTGTCTGAGCCCAGAGCCACTGCGGCCTCCACGCCTCGCCTCGGGCAGGCGCCTTCAAGGTGGCCGGTCACTCCTGCGTCTCAGAGGTGTGGTAGGGGCCCCGGCCGTTCTCCCGCGGGGAGACTGAGTCTCTTCCCTCCAGGTGGGAGCTGTGCCTGGAAGGGGATGTTCAGTGCCGGGGATGCAAAACGCCTGGTCAGGTTTGATTGCGCAGGCCCCTCCCTGCACCCCCCCTTCCTCCTCTGGTCCTAGAGTCTGGAGGCTGCTTTGTGACTTCCAGAGTTTTTCTGGGACCTGTGTGGAACAAGATGCCCACTGCTGGGAGCCCGGCTGTGTCTCGGGAACAGAAGGGGGGACTGGGGGCAGAATGGGGTCCCCCCAGCAGCGCTCTCCCCCAGGCTCTTGGGGGGCAGTTTGCAGCTCCTCCTGCACTCAGGACCAGCTGGGTGAGGGGCGCATCCACGGACATGGGGGAGAAGGGGCTCTACTCTATGGGGACCCCGACAGTCCTTCCTCGGGTCTGCGTGACCTTGCGTGACCCCTCACCCCTGGACACCCTTCGTGGCGGGCAGCGAGGGCCACGTCAGGGCGTCTCTGCAGTGCGCTCAGCACATGCCTGGGTCATCCGGGACCCGCGTGCATGTCCTAGGGCGTCTGAGGACCTGCGTCCACTACCTTCTGCCACCGCCCCAACAAGTTGCCGGGATTTGAAAACATTGCGATTTTAATTAGGTCTAGACTTGTACAGATTTTAGATAAAATCCTGACCTGGTCACTTATTAGCTATGTGGTTTGGGTCATTTCCTTCCCTGTTTTGAACCTCAAGGAGGAGCCACGAAAATCAAGCACATGTACCTGTAAAGTAACTTGGAAGTTGATGGCACGTAGGAAACTAATTCCACAGGAAAAGCGGGAGCAGCTGGGGACCAGGGGGGATGGGGGTGCACATAACGGGTCCTCTGGGTGCAAAAACCTGACCCAGCTTGTTCTTGCTGATGACAGGCCAGGTGATCAGACCTAAGCAAGCTGACCAGAGATCCAAGGTGACCAGCTGTCCGGGAGGTGGTCCTGGCATGACTGAGCAGGATGTTTGGCCAAACTGGGTGGCAGAGGAGCCTAGCGGTGACTCCAGAGGGGTGGTCCAGCTGGACCGAGACATCAACACGCAGTTCTACGTGACACACGACCGCAGGGACGATGATGCTTAAGAAGAGGGAGCGTTAGTATCGGACTGACCATCGTCTATGTGCCAGGCTCGAGGCGAAACCCTCTTCATTTCATCTTCCCAGAGACCCTCGGACACAGTCCCTCCAGGACAGATCGCCGGCCACCACAGCATGACAGGCCAGATCTCAGGCCATCCTCATGAGATGCCCACACAGACCTGCGCAGCGGCTAAGCAGTCAACTCAGAATTGGCAAGAGACCCAGCTGATGTGAAGTCTGGCCTCTGCCTTTCCAGAAATCATAGGTGGCCCAGGAGCTATCCTCTCCTGTGTCTGCCACTGGAATGACCTGAGTGTGCTCACGTCACACACATGACATCCCAGGCCACCACCTCCCGGGCAGGACTCACACCTCCCCCTTCTCAGACCCGACGCCAGTGCTCAGACACCTCCAGGCAAAAGGAAGCTCAATCTACACAGACCGTGTGTTTCCCAGTGGCCACGCTGTGGTCACTCTGATTCCAGGAAGCTGCATGTGGCACACGCCACCTGTCACCTGGCAGCCGGAGGACAGGGCACAGCAGTAGAAACAAGGCCAGTCAGTCACACAGCGCAGTGGCCCAAGCTTCCGAGAACACTGGCAGGGGCAAAGGAACCTGGGTCCAGTCGTCTGGGCAGCTAAAGGCAGAGGCTGGAAGCTGCTAGAATGTGTCTTCCATTTATCACCATCAGCACCTCTTAGCAGCTGCCTGGGGGGGGAGGGGGTGGAACCTCTCACCTCCTCCATCACACAGAGTTATGCTCTCCCAAGCTGGTGGACCTCGCAGGACCAGGTCTCCATGCGTGAGTGGGCCGAGCGCCAGGTCCATTCATTGCCTGCTTATGGCCACCCTCCTTGGGGCGTTCAAAGCGAACATGCACCTGCGTTCAGAGACGTGACTTAAGTGGGAAGTGCTGAGGCTGCCAGCGTGAAGCAGAGAGCAGGAATGGCCCCTGAGGGGCATCCCAAGCCCGCGGCTGGTGGACATGCTAGCTCGGAGTGGACGGTGCTCCTTCACCCCGTGCCTGGAATCCCCACCCCACTGAGGGTGGATCTGATGAGCTAAGGATCCTTTGTAGGCACCTGTGGCCGGCCCAGGCGGATAAACTTAGACACCTTCCTAACCTCTCCGGCCTTGTTCAGAGCTGGGTTTGTAAACTGGCCGGGTGGGTGGCAAACCAGGTAAACGGAGACAAAGGAGCTATGTGCCTCCTCCCGCTCCCCCCTCTCCCTCTCCAGGTCACTCGAGCAATAAAGTCTGTACAAGCTGCACAGCCAAGGGGGATTTTCACAGCCCCGCAGTGCACAGACACACACAACACGCTCAGGGCCATCCGAGGCGTAGTGGCGCATCAAGCAGCCCTTCCTACACCTCGCTGGAGCTCTTCAGCGCGCCCGTCGATAAGCTGTTGATAAATACCCAACATCCAGTGCGTCAGGTCCCAAGATGGAGCAGTCAGGCCCCATGGGCTTTCCATGGGAACCACTGAGGCTGGCATCCCTCTGTCCTCTGTCCTTGGATGGACACAGAGTGTCCGGTCCAGCTGTCATTCCCCAGGGGCCACACCCATCATCTTTGCTGCTCCAAAGTCACCCGCTTCCCAGTACTGGAACTTTCCTATGGGACGTGATTTGGTAGATTATTGGAAGGGGCTGGGGAAGTGTTCGATTTTTTTTCTATGCAAATAAATAGCAATCCTATTCCTGGACCCCCGAAATAACCTACCAAATCAGGCCAACGAGGAACACTTGCAGATAGCAGGCAGAATGTTTATTCGTTCAAATCAAGTTAATTAGATTCTCGTAAGGTCTTCTGTCCACGCAGACTTTGCCTTCCCCCGAGGGCCGCCGTGGACATCTCGCTAACGTGGCAAACACGGATATTAGCGACTCCGCAGGAAAGGATGTCTCTCAGGACCAGAATCCTCCTTCGCAGGGGTGGGGGGGTACCGCCATCTGTGCCCCATTTTGGGGGGAGGACAGAGATGGCATTTTGTCCTAGAAGGACCTTTCATGTTCAGTCTGGCTGATGGCAAATGGTGGCTCTCATCATAGTCCCTACTGAGAATTTGAGGAAATTATGTCCCCCCGGCCCCCAAATGAGGAAAACCAATTAAAGCACAAATCATTATTACATTCTAAATATGGGGCAAGTTGGGTCCCCTGGAACTTATTAACCTATTAACTGCACATCCTGGAAATGCGCCACCACGTGGACTCTCTGGAAAGCTAGCTGTGCTGCGGAGATAGTGGACAAGGTCACCCATGGCCACACCAACAGTCCTGGAGGTGGGAAAGGGCCTTGAACCTGAGAGACAGAGAGAGAGAGACGCTGATGAAAGCGACCTACTGGTCTTTGTGTAAGGCCCTTGCTGTGAAGAGACAAGAGGAAGGAAAAGGGAAGGAAGAAAAAGGATGATAAGATAGAAGAAGGAAGGAGGGAGAAGAAGTGGATGTGATGATGTGTCTTGGGTTCTCTAGAACCAGGGAGCGTGTAGGTGCACCTTGTGACATCGTGTTTCCATAGTTGTTTATGCCTTTTAGGAGACCAAGGCACCCCCTCCCCCCCCACACACACACACTACAGGAGAAGAGAGGAGGGCCAAGAATGGGGGGCATCAGCCCCATAGCAGGGCTTCACAGTGAGACAGAGGAGATGATCTACAATTGCCACTCACGGATACCTGTATCCACAGAGAAACTTTTTCACCAACACTGGAGGGGGTGAGACCCCCTGAATCTGATGCCAGAACCATAAGATAAAGCAGCAAAACAACAGAGATGGGGTTGGAGAAGTCAGCCTCCAACGAGAGAGCATGGACAGACCACATATAGATACAGACTGGCCGCCCAACGCAATCTTAAGACCGAACACCTACCAGCAAGGCTCGCCTGGTCCCAACAACACTGTCCCTCACCCAGTGAAAGAACACTGCCACGGGAAAGAAAGAGACTGATGGGCTCAGCACAGAATAGTAAGCAACAAAGAACAGGGTTTGTGAGAATGGAGGGGGCACTGGAGGAAAGAGGGGGGAAGGTAGCCCAAGAACCATTTACCGAGGTTGTGATTTAAAGAATAAAAATAAATTAATTTTTTAAAAAAAGAGGAGAATGTGTCTGTCCCTCCCACCCATCTCCCCACCCCTTACGCTACCAACCAACCCTCCAGGCCCCTTCCCATCCGTTAGCCAGATGACGTCAAGCTTAGCGACCTTGGGAACCAGAGATCCAAGATGATGGCGCCACAAGAGAGAACAAACGGAAGGCGAATGCAAAGGCTTGCCACTTTGAGTACAAGGAAATCCAACCTTTGTACAACAGCACCTCAGATCACGTGGCACAAACATTTCCCAGCTTCTGCAGTACCCGGTGCAAATGCATGGCCGCAACCTTACAGCTGTCGCCAAATCCATTTGAAAGATGTAGTTACGGTGCCCTTTCCGCAATGCGAGGCCAAGAGAAGAATGTTGAAGGCACAAATACCTGCAGATCAGAGCCCCGGCCCTCACCTTGAAAGTCACAGAAATGAAGATGAGTTCCACTAGCATGTGTGTGATGATCACTACAAGTGGGAAGTGGAAGTAATGTAAGAGCACAAAAGATACAGGCATGGGCTCGGCCTGGGGCTCGAGGAAGTCTTGGTGGAGGAAGTGAAATGGGATTTGGGTCTTGTAGGATGAGTCAGCATTTTCTCTGTGGAGATAGGCAGGCAGGGGCCTTCGGAAGAGGAAATCATACCAGAATGAATCGGAAATCCATACCCCACCTCAGGGAGTCGATGGGGAGCTGTATCACCTAGGTCGATAGTGTTTAATCGCCATAATATGTACGGTAAGCACCTCGAAAGCATGAAGCACCATTAGTTTATCTGGATCAAGTTCTGCGCTCACAGTAAGAAAGAAGAGAGGCTGGAGGGCGGAGGGTGGATGATGTCATCCAAGTGGCTACAGGGCCACACAGGCAGCCTTAGTTACCAACTGGTCTTGCTGCTAAGACAGAACGTCAGGGTTCATTTGAGTTTTATTTACTCTCCAGCAGTGCTCGTTTCACACCATCTGACAGCTGTTTGAAGCTGTTTCACTTGCTGCAGAAGCAGGATCAGGCCTGAAATGCAAGCTGTAAATAGAGCACGTTGCATAGTAAAGTCGAGTGTAATGCATAGTATGTTTTATTAATGTTGTAGCTTTTATTGTGTGTTTGGAGTTGTCATTGATTTTTATTAAAAAGGGCACTTTTATTACAAGAACCTGATGCAAAATTAAGTCCGAAGAAGATCCACACTCCACTGCTCTAAGTGCTCGTGTTTACGTATCTGTGGGCGCCAGCCAATGTCCAGGCTGGCCTTGGCTGGCCTGGGTTACCCTCCCCAGTAAATCCCCACACACTTCTCAGCACAGGGTCAGAAGGGGAGCTGGATGGCATCCTCACCTGTACTAGGATGCATGCCAAAGAAAAGACCATCTCTGATATTGATCTCATTTTGACCATAAAATTAATGAATAAGCGACTCCAGCTGCAAGTCAACTAGCCCTTCAAGGAAAACAGAGATGGAATTTGGAAGCCATCACTTTCCTTCCTCTCCACCCACTGGCAGCTGATGAACAGCCCAAACCTGGGACTTCACTGTAGACCCCTGCTATGACCATTCCCTTCAAAGTTGTCCCATGGCATGGCCAACAGTCTTCCTCCAATTTCTCCCCATCTTTTTCTTAGACTCACAGGATCAATCCTTTTAGAGATTTAGGAGAACAGCAGCCATGATCACACAGGGTGATGACATTGTCATGACACGTTTTTCCGGTGAAAAATTCAGTTCCTCGGTCAAATGAGAGACATTCCCAATACTACACATGACGTGTGCGACAGGACAGCCATGTTGGACAATGCAAACATAAGACATTGCCATCATTCTAGAATGTTCTATTGGACCCCATTCTAGAATGTTCGGAGGCTTGCCCAGGACCATGAAAATGTGCCTACCTTTCCTGCACAACCTGTCCCTGTCCATCTCTCTTTGTCCTTCTTACAGCCTATGCCTAGAACTCACACCCATGCCCTGTGTTGGAGTTCCTCCTGGCCCACACATGGTTCCCCTATTTGCCCCCATACACCACCCTTAAGACAAGTGAAACCTTGCCAGTTCGCCACAGTCAAAACCTGAGAGCTCTTCCCTGGGACACGAATCATTTGATTCATGCAGAATGACCTTCCAAGGAAGCTGGCCCAGAGCATCAGGGGACCGACAGAGCGGGGCAGGAAGGCCCCGAGGGGGTGAAAGAACCACCCAGGGGTAGAACAGACTCCCATGATGCCTCATGGTGCAGGTGCAGTATTTCAAGCGCAGACCAATCCAAACCCCACAGGTTCAGGAGAAACATTTACCTCTTCATGACCTAGAAGGATGAAATCTGAGGGGGTTTCCCAGAACCAGGATTTTGACAGAAATAAAGGTTCTAGATGGCGAGACAAAGGCAACTGCAAAACTGTGACCCTCATCCTATGAGCCTTCCTCCTCTCGCCTTGAAGCCCCAGGCCCCAGCCCATTGCTTACCAGGGGAAAGATCTCCTCACCTTGCCCCACTTACCTTTGAACCTATCTCCACGTGGACCCTCCACAAATATGCCACTAGATGGGTTCTTCTCCCCCCCTAGTCTGTCTGAGGCTGGTTTCTTGACCAGCCTGAGAATCAGAGGGAGTCTGGGGGGGTCTCCTGCCACCCCTACGGCACCTAGTCCAGCAGGCATGTGAGGCGGAATCTCCTCCCATCATGCTTTATGCTCCCGAGTTCACTGTCCAACAACCGTCCCAGGCCAGCAGGGCATCTTTTTGATGCTTGCAGGCAAAAAGAGAGCTCTGGACACCTCCGCATCACCTCACGGGCCTTTAACTCTGGATGAGACAGTCCAGCCACAGGACACAGAAAGCCCACCAGCCTCCGTGGGCTGCCACACTCTTTTGGCCCAGCCCATGTGCCACAAACCTGTGCTCCGTGGCCTCTCAGCCTGTGTCCACATGACAGGTGCCCGAACCCGGTGCTCACCCTCCCAAGCGTCCTCCAGGTGAAACAGAGGCTGAGCCCCTCCCTTCTCCAGCAACCCCTAACAACTGGGCACAGCGGATGCCCCTCTTGCCCACTTGGAGCTGGTCATAGCCTGACCCTGATGCAATGGACACCCAAGAATGTTGGTTCCGGGCACTCAAAGCCAAACCCCAAATTCCTCAGCCTGTATCCAAGGACACCCCCCTTCGCCCCCCCCCCCAGGGCTGGGGTCCAGTTCTGACTTCCAGGGACATTTCCCTCCAGTCCAGCCTCCCTGATGCTGGCCCACCGCTGAGGTCTGCCGGACTCTAGAGGCTGGCATCCCCTAGCCTCCCAGAAGCATGTTCTCCCCTCAAGGCCAAAGCTGAACACATTTCCCCGGAAAGGAAGCCTTCCCCACCCTTTCCGCCAGAATTCCTTCTCCTGCCAACGTTCTCGTTGTTTTACAGCCACGTGAGGTGTTTCAAGCACCGTCTTTGGTCTGTGGATCCCTCGGGAGTTTGCAGAGGGACACAGCCCCCCACCCCGAGACGTGCGAATAGCCACACACAGTCTCCAAGCTCCACGCATCCATGCGTTGCCATGCGGCCCTGAAACAGGCGAGCCACCTGTTGTGTTTCCAACCACTGGCGATCACTGCCACCTGTGCCAGGCAGACATGCTGATTTCTGGGGTCTCCCCAAGGCAAGCACCCCACTGCAGTCTCTGAAAGGCTGGGGGGAGGGGGGATGACCCGGATACTGGGTGGGAGAAGGGTCGCCTTCGGCACCAACATCCCCTGGCTCCTCCCAGAGGGTTTCCAGAGCAGCGGGCACGCATCCCTCCAGACATCGCAGCTCCCTCCTGACATTGCACCTGGCACGTTTTCTCCAGCTCTCTGGGCACCAGCATGGGGTCTGATTCCATTCAGACACCAGCTCCCTGGCGCTAACACAGACCCCCCAGGCCGCGGCTCAGCCCTAAGCCTCATGCCGCTGGTTACCCACACATCTTCCTGGCACGGCCACAACACAGGGTATATCCACAGACTCCCTCTCGGGTTTCACAATTGGCTAAAATGGTTCCAAAAACGCCCCAAAGCCCCAGCGTACCTGATTCTCAGGATGTGCACAGGTGAGCAGCCAGGTGCCCTGGGACCAGCCATCGCTCAAGGTCTGGAAGGGTCCCCGACAGCCAGGAGGCTTCAAGCAGGTTTCGGGCCACAGGTGCGTTTCGCTAACGTACCGGATATTGGCAAATCACTCCATCTCCAATCCTCTCCCCTTCTAGGGGGCCTCGAACTGGGACAGGAACACGAAGCTTCTAATCACGGCCCGACGCTGTCCAGGGACCTCATTAAAACAAGCGGCCTTCCTGTCACCTGATCACAGAGAATCCAGGGAAGTTAGGGGTCCCGTGCCAAGCCCTGGGGCCAGAGTCCAGAGACCTCCTTCCCCTCGCCATCTACCTCCAGTCTGCTTCCACCTCCAGTGCAAGCTTGCCCAGCCTCCCAGACCCCATGAGAGTACCCTGCCCATGGGGGACAGAGAGCCTGCAGGGAGGGACAGGGCGAGAACTCTCCCATGCCTACTCCCTGGTGGTGTTGGAAGGCGTTGATAAGCGTGGAAGGGCTGGGCACCCATCCACACAGCCAGATGAGGTGTCAGAACTCACACTCCAAGGAAGAAGCGGTTTGCTCCGCGGCGTCAAACACGCTGCCGCTGTGCGTATCAGCCCATGCGTTAGTCGTCCGTGTCTCTGCACAGCCCCGGCGCTGGAGGAGGCGGCGGCCGCGCTTCCAATGTGACTTTTCCGGGTGGTGGAAAGAGCCAAGTCCGCCAGTCCCGGAGAGCGCCCAGCCGGCTCACAGGTTCTGATGCAAAGCGCGGAACAATTAGGAGCGAGATTTACCTCCCGGACTTAAAAGCATTTTTATTACTTAATCAATCGCGAGCAATTTCTAAACAAGGTAGGGGCTGTGCTGGGAGCCATAGATCTTCCCCGTTTGCAGCCAGGAGAAAGAGCCACATGCCGGAGATGACGTTGCAGAGGGAGATTGTATCAGGTACAATAAAGGTGGGTTCTCGGGTTGGTTCAGTTGGTTAGGAAGCAGGAAGTTCGGTGGGAGGGAGCCCAGGATCACAGGGGCTCGAGGGATGTTGAGCACACTCCTCTCTCTACGTGCACATGTACGTGCATGCATGTGCATGCACATGCATGTACATGAATGTGCATATATGCGCTGTGTGCATGCATACATGGGAGGGGCAAGAAGCAAAACAGGCTTATATTAAAAAGGGGTTTGTTGTGTACCTAAAACTCAGACTGGCCTGGGCATCATGTCTTATTTGATGAACCCCACAAGCCACCGGCAAGCTCAGCAGAAGAACCACCCGGCTGAGCCCAGCCGAACTGCTGCTCCCAAACAACACAGGAAACGACCCGTCGCTTCCAGCTGCCACATCTTTGTGCCACAGAACCCCTGGTTGGGACGGGGCTGTGCAGAGCATGACTGCAGGGAGGAAGGGGAGCCTGGGGGAGGGGGGAGGGCTGCTGAGGTCCTACGGGCCTGTGAGCCAGCCCTCTCTCTCTCCCCAACACTCCCTCTTGCTGAGCCCCTCCCTCCAAGTCCAGCACACAGAGGCCACGAGGCCAGCACCAGCTTCAGGGCAAACTCAACAAGCTGCAGAGATGCCTGTGGCTCTGCACACATGGTGGCAGACACAGCACTGGGGACCTCTCCCTCCAGGGGTCCCCACTTGGGGAGCTTCCCCTACGCCATACAGGCTCCAGGATCTCTGCAGGGTGAGTCCCCTGTCAGGCACCTACGGCCTTTGCCAGCCATCAGAAAAGCCTCCGAACCCGGCTGGCCTAGCGCACCAACACCAGCAGCTGTGGTGACCTCCTGCAGGCCAGATGCGGGAGCTGGTCCGGCTCGGACCTAGAGCAGAGCCGGCATACGAGCCAGCGGCTCGCGCTCCATCACCCACTGCCTGCCAAGCATGAGTCCCTGGCATCCCTCGGGCAACCAGGGTTCTAGGCCAGATTGTGTCACAGCTGCCTACGTGCCTGGGAATGACTTGGGGGCCCACCCCTGTGGAAGCAGGTAAAGAGATGGAGCTTCAGGGAAGAGGAACACCTCCTGTCTCTCCAGCCCCCTCTGGCACACCAGAGGGTGGGCCACAGCGCGTCTCTCACCTGTCACCCAGCTTCCTGACTTCTTTGGAATGTCCCAAGAGACACAGGACCTATTGGTGATGACCGTCGCCCCCACAGGTAAATCCTCCTGTTAGCGTGCATCCCCGCATCCTCCCTGCTGCGTGTCACGTAGGCTTTGCTGCTTC
The DNA here is from genome assembly GCA_004024945.1 of Uropsilus gracilis. NCBI lineage: Eukaryota > Metazoa > Chordata > Mammalia > Eulipotyphla > Talpidae > Uropsilus > Uropsilus gracilis. The sequence goes on along the minus strand of PVHY01029196.1, from coordinate 1,236 downwards.
CTCGTGACATCATTGTGACATTTCCTGGCTTCACAGCTTCATTCCAGTGGGACCTAGACATGCTTCCCAGGATCCCCGTGCTGGGGGCTGGCCTCAGAGATGGCTGTCATCTCTTCCGTCTCATGTCTTCTTCATGCCACACGCGACTCCTAACACACCCCCAACCGAGGCGGATTCCACCCTATAGGCGCCGCCCCAGCCCCCTGGACCCCAGCAAGACGAAGCATGTGTGCTTCACAAAACCACCTCTCGGATGAGGACCTGGCACCTGCTCCTAGGCCTCTGCCCCGAGCAGCCACACCCCTGCTCTCCCCCTGCGGCAAGGCAGCGGCTGGGGGCCCAGGGCCTGGCCTAGACCCAGCCCTGGCCAGGCACACTGTCTCCTTGGGGAGACTTCTTGGCTGTCTCTCTGCCTAATGGGGCTGGGGCCCTGGGCGGCCAGGGTGGCAGGCAGTGCTTTCTGCCATTTGGGGGGCTACTGAGGACAAATGTGCCGGACACAGTTCACCAGTCGAACACACGAAGGATTTTGACAAATGGGTCCCTCACATTTTCCTTTCCCAGGCACAGCGCAAAGCCTGCCAGCCGTGGGACGCCTTCCCCAGGCTCACGGGCCCCTGTAGAGGTGCTGCCCACCTGTCCCCACCCCAGCTCCCGTGGGGGGGGATGTCGCCTCCGTGCCCTGTGGCAAGAAGACCCAAATAAACATCTGTCCCGTCGAAATCATGTCTTTTTCTAGTCCTTTGATGCAAGAGAAGAAACATGAAAAAAGGAAATAACATTGAACTACCACATTGGGTCGCGGGATGTTTAACCAGAAGGAAACTTGACCTGTGGGTCAAGGAATTCTTTGGCGAAATGTCACCCACGGTCACCATCCACCTTTAAATCAGAGTGGCCAGATGCCCGAGCCCTTGGCCAGCCCTTCCTCCTTCCTTCCTCCTTCCTTTCTTCCTCCCTTCCTTCTCCCCTTCCTTCTCCCCTCCTTCTTTCTCTTCTTCCCTCCCTCCTTTCCTTCCTTCCTTCTTTCCATCCACTGATCCTTCCTTCCTGCCTATCTTCCCTCCTTCCTTCCTCCATCCTTCCTCCATCCCTCTCTTCCTTCCTCCTTTCCTTCCTTCCTGCCTCTCTTCCTTTCTTGTGCTTATATTTTCAGCACAAAGAATCTTAGACATCATGTGCCAGTTGCAAGTAACAGCTCACTGTGCTTGTGCAAGCAAAGAAGGGCACGGTTAG
>PVHY01029195.1:0-14513 GCA_004024945.1 Uropsilus gracilis | reverse complement strand
TCCCCCTCCTTCATTCTCTCCCTTTCACCCTCCCTCCCCCTCTCTCTCCTCCCTCCACCTCCTTCTCCTTCCCCCTTCCCCCTCCCTCCTCCCTCCCCTCTTCTCTCCCTCTTCCCTCCATCTCTTCCCCCTCCCTCTCTCTTTCCTTTCTTCCTGCCCACCTTTTTTCATCAAACACATATTGAACATCTCTGGTCTGTCACCAGAGTAGGTTTTTGGCCTAACAGGGAACAAGGAAGCCAAAGAAGTTTCACCGAGCAGCATGTGTCTTGAGGAATGAGAAGGAGCTTAGTTTTGTCAGGCAAATTTAGGAGGGAATTGGTGGGGAGGGCATTTCAGTTGGGGAGAAAGATGAGACGTTTAAACTGGCGGGAGGCTGGGGATGGCAGAAAGAAAAGTTGTGAGCACTAAGTGGAAGACATTCTAGTCTGCCTGCCAAGGACGGTGCCTTTAGCCTGAGGTTGATTATGAAGTGTTTTCAAGCAGAGACCAGCACAAACCTCATCTGAGATAATGTGGGCTACTCTGGTGGCAGAATGGAAGATGAACTGGAGAGGAAAAAGGTCAAGGACAAGTAGTCCAGTTAACCCCATTGGCATCCTCCCCTTGCGTTTGCAGAAACCACCTTCTGGATGAGGACTGAAAATGTCAGACACTGGCTTCCCCAGCCTCCTGGCAGCTAGAGATGGGCTTGGTACCTAACTTAGCCAAAGGAATTTGAGGGAATTCTCTTAGAGAACAGAGTTCCATGAAAAGAGAAGTCCTCTGGATAAGAGAAAACAGAAGCAGGAAAGTGTTCACACCTGTCTCTTGCCTTGGCCTTGCAGAAGAGGCTGGGGAACACAGCAGCTGTCTTAGATAGAAACTGAGAACCAAGACGAGAGTGACCCAAGTCCTAAGGCCAGCAATGGCCTGCTCTCCAGCTGCCCCTCAGGGGCCCCCATGGTGTCTGGTATTTACTGGCCACTCTCCCAAAACTTTATATGCGTGGATTCTTTAATTTATCATGAAATAAACTGCATAAAGAAACCAAGTCATTGATACCTGTATTATTACCTACACCTGCAGGACATGTTGGTTAGCTGTGCCTTACAGACAAGGAAATGGGTGCCCAGAGGATGCCCAGTCCACATGACTCGTAGGAATGCCTGGTGTGCTTATGCCTCTATTAGTGGGTGCCTGGTGAATGGGCAGCCAGACCTCCCAACTGAAGGGTCTGGCTACTGCCTGGCTGAGGAAGGAGAGGATCCATCTGCGAAGAGGAGGCAGATTAGAGAGACACTGCCAACTGGGTATGAGGTGAAGGGGAGGAAGGAGTAGAAGACAGTTCCTGAGGATGTGGGGAAGTGGGGGGCTGGTGGGGAAGAAGTGAGTCTGAGGAGGAGGAGGAGGAAGACTACGGTTGGCCAGTTGAGCAGAGAGTTCCTTTGGCATTGTCATGTGGCACTGGGTTGAGTAGATCCCTAGAAACTTGGGTGGGAGAAAGGCTAGAGCTCTCGGGCTGGACGTGTTAGCATGGCAGGGAGCTGCAAGGTGTGCAGGGCCTGGTGAGCAGGGAGAGGAGAGCGGGCCATGAGGACAGGGGAAGCAGCCAACATTCAACTGGAGCGGGCCACCAGGACTTGTTGAGAGCTGACCGCAGGGTACAAAGAAAGGACAACGAGAGAGAGGGCTTAGCTATGGCAGCTAAGGATTGGCTGGAAGTAATGAACTAGACGATTTATTAAGCAAAGAAAGGGGTATTTATAAAGAACAGTGTATAATTTACGATGAATTTTAAAGGGAGGCAAAATGGTGAGGGTGTAATAAAATTGGTTGGCAGGCTAACTTTATTGGTTTTTGTGAGATAATTGGGGACAGGGGGATCACTCACAAGTTGATGTTTATCTTTTAAGGAATATTTTTTTAGGTGAGCATTAGGGGGATGGCGACGCTATTGCTCTTTAGAGGTGTTTATGCCCATTTTGTCTCCAGTTTTTTGGGGACAGATAAGGCAGTAAAATGAGGTGTTCCTCATTTCACAGCATGAACCTAGTCTGGTATGTGATGGCGTCCAACTGAGGCGAGGTCCCCGCGTCAGGGCGGAGGACCAAGGGGAAAGCTCTGACAGAGCGGAGAGGGTGAGACAGACATTGGCAGGCCCCTGAGCTGCTGAACTTCCCAGTGAGGTGGGGCGGGGAGAGATAAAGAGGCCGCTGGTATAGACCATGCTTTCATGGGTGTGTGCAAAGAAAGAGAGGGATTTAAGATAGAAAGAAGAGGCTCCGAAGAAGTGTTTTCAGAATGAGTTTGGAGTATGTTTGCTGACTTGGGGGCAGTACCTGGAGCTGTGGTGAGGTCGAAGGTGGAGGGGGGAGGATATCTGAGGGACCCTGAGTGAGGGGCTGAGGGCAGAGGGGTGGCCTGAAATGCAGGTGGAGACTGTGTGTGTGGCCCTTCCTGGAGAAGCATGAGTTGGGGTGCCTGGCTCTCTCTGCATCTTTCCTTTTTGCATCTGACTGGGTCAGCTGCCAGGTAGGAGTGAGGCCTGGTCAGGGAGGAATGCAGAGTTGAAAGCTTCGAGGTAGTGCACTTCATGGCATATCTTCTCGCCTCTTGCCCAGCTAAGCACTCTCTTCCCTGTCTTCCTCCTGCCCCTGCCAGTGTAGGCTGGGGGTGCTTAAAGGAACCGGTCAATTCACATGTTGTTGGGTGCCAGGCATCGATAGGAACAGAGCCCTGAACAACTGGAGAATTTAGCAACGCTGAAAAAGCTGCTTCCTTCAGGCAGCCTTTCTGCTTGGCTGGGTGCTGCTGGGTTCTGGCACAGTTGATGGTTCCTCTTGCAGCCTGTTTCCCATGACCTGGCTGGCTGCTTCATGCCATCACTTATACAGTTCTTTCCTTTAACCTGGGCACAGCTGGAGAAGATGAGTGTCTGTGAAGAGGACTGTCCTCCCTCAAACTGGATCCTTGATGTCTCTGCTTGGAGCAGGGACTGTCCAGGGACCCTGCATGCCGGAGCTGCGGTGATGGAAGAAGCAGACAGCCAGGAGGCCGCGCCGTCTAAGGGCAGTATGTGCGTGTGTTCAAGCAGAGCTGATCCGTGCAGCAGACCCTGGAATTCACTGCACTCCTCTGCTGAACCCCAAATGGAAACAAATATGAATGCTCTGTATAAACAAAGACAGCAGCTTAAACACAGACCAAACCAGGCTGGCTGAACTGGAACCAAAATTCTGGGTTTTCTGAGGATTTCTAACTAAGCAGAAACTCCTCCCACTTTGTGCCCTGTCTGCCTCATTGACCTGATTTTCCTCTAGTCCTGGATTCTGTAGCCACTGCCAGCACCTCCCTCTCTCCCAGCTCAGCCACAAGCCGGGATGCTCCAGCTAGGGAAATTCTTCCACATGTTCAGTTTCTCTTATAGGATCAACACTCTGTGAAGGGAGGGTAAGTGGTCCCCTAACCCCTTGGGGGTACAGTGTGTCTGGGACAAGACAGCCTATGGGTTGGTGCTAAGGCAGAGCATGGCTCGGTCCCTGGGGGACACAGCACACACAAATGCAGCTTCACAGTGAGGCTGGGGTCCCTGTGCCCTGCCCTCCCCTTGACCATGTGGTCTTGGAGGTCAAGTTCATCTCAGAAGAGCAATGCTAGCACTTCTGACTCAATTGGACTCCTGAACTCCCAGTTTGGTCATGGCCCCTCCTTTCTCTCAGTTCCCAGTCCCACCCTTGCCCATGTTTAGCCTCCCAAGGCCTTCCTGCCCTCATCGTCTGTGTCACCATGTGTCCCTGCACTCTGTTCATCAGCAAGTCCTGCCTCCGGTCACTTCAGGAGCTAGCAGTCTTAACAGCTGGGGACCCACCACCCACCAACAGTCGCTGGCCCCTAAGGGTGGATGTGGCACAGACCAGGGGCAATCTGGTCCTCACTCCCTAGCCCCTGCCCAGTTCTCTTCACCAGACAGTTCTGATGTGGTGTTTGCTTGCCCCCCCCCATCTCCAAAAGGCAAAACTTGGGGTCCTTCAAGGCTCTTCACATTCTCTCTGATTTTAGATTCTAATTCGTGTCTCCACAAGCTACCTATCTCCTAAGCTCTTATGCAAGACTCTCCTGCACCCCAGGGACAGCTGGCCTATGCACTCCCTGCTCCAGGACCTGACCGTTTACACCCAGGCTGCAGTCCTGGGTGGTCTGCCCCACTCCCTGCAACAGACTCAACTGGAAGACTTGAGGGCTACCTGGGTTCCCCTCCATCCAGAACCCCTGAGAGTGGGGCTCTCCTAAACCAACTGCCCTGGTGGTGATTCTTGCTGACTTTTGAGGAGCAGGGTAGGACACAGAGGGTGATGAGGGATTGTCTTCCTGAAGCCCCCCCTTCCCTCTCCTCCAGTACAGTGGAGGCTGGAGCTCCAGGAAAACTGGGTCCCTTTGAGGGCCCCTCCCCCTACCAGGGGACCTGCCTGCGAATGGGGCACATGTGTCCGTGGAGAACAGGGAGGGGCTCTACCCAGGAGGGAGCCCGAAAACACCAGTTTCCTTCCTCTGAAGGAGGAGATGGACAAGAGGTTTCTGGGTGTCCCCACCGTTGTGGGGGGCCTCCAATTTCCAAGAAAAAGACTCCAATTTCCACGCTGGGGGACAAACTAGAGAGCACGCCTCTCAAGTCCTTTTTCCTGAGAAGAGGACAGGTGTGTGGCCGTGGGAGGGGGGTAGGCAGCCCCACAATTGATCCTCAGGCGATGGTCGTCCTGGTAGAGCCCCGCCCGGTCAGGCAGCATTTCCGGTCACCAAGCTTAGCACACATGCACAGTGCGCATGCGCTGAGAGGCCGCCAGGCGGCTGGGTTGCCCCAAATCCCGGCAGGTAGAAGGTGTAGTGTGGTCACCGGGGCCTCCTGCATCTGGCTGTCCCTGGGCAGCACTGACCTTTGTGCTCCCGCCAGTCCTGACATCCAGTAGCTCAGGCCCACGGGCCAGCGCTCCACGCAGCCCCACTCCCCTGAGGCCTGGCTCCTCTAATCCTGCTGTCAGCACTCTGTCAGGGCCAGAACTGGCGGTTACCGGCAGCGCTCGGAGTGGCAGAAGAAGAACAATGCATGACTCAGAGTCCCACACTTCTGTTGTGGGGTCTAATTTTAGGCCATTGTTTCATTCCTCACATTGCCTTTCCCAGAATTCTAACGGGCGGGGACAGGCCAACTTGCCAAGATGGAGACCAAGACAGGGTGGGGGTGCAGGGTGCGAGGTGGCGCCGAGGTGCTGGCTTCAAGGCCTGGGCCGGCCCGGAGGCCTGGTGGGGCAGTGAGAAAGATGACCTTATGGAAAGTCTGCAATGCCTCCAGAGAGCGGCTTGCCCGTGGAGAAACCAGTGGCTCTGACCCTGGCAACCTCTGATTACTCAGCTCCGCCATTTAAGTTCCAGGGAGTCAGATCTGGAAGGCCCATGAGTCACTCGGGTTGTGGGTGAGTGAGAATCGCAGAGAGACAGATGGTTCACAGGCTGGTGTGCGAGCATGAAGATGCCTGTGGCTCGCAAGCTTGGGGACCGCGTAGAGGTGTGACGACCAGCTTCTGGTCTCCTCTCCTCCCTTTGTCTGCCCTGCTGTGGTTCCATGGTTCAGGACAGTGGGCACACGCCAGGCAGTCACCATTGCTAGTGGTCACCGGGGCTCTCGGGCATCAGTGTCAATTATGAAGGTTAGACATGAGGCATATGACATTTCTGTGCTTGTGTATGTGTGAAATTGTGTGTAAGTAGTGTAATGAATGCTCCTCCCCCTCTCACCCCCCTACCACCACCCCCCAATGTGAATGAATAATCATGATCCTGCCTGGAAACCAGCTTTAAGCTACAATGTCAGACAGCTCACCTCATCTCACCTTTCCTCCCCTCTCTTTTTCTAAGGTGGCTATTCAGGTGCAATCTGGTGGAAAGAATAGGGGTGGGAATCTAAGAATCCTAATGTCCAGCTCCGCCCTCAGGCTGGCTGTGTGACCCTGGGCAATTTCTTGTTTGCTCTGGGCCTGAATTTTCCCAGAAGAGGGAGCCTTGTCTGCCTGTCCTTTCCTGCTTAGAAACCTGAAGAGGACAACAGGGTTTGGAAGAGGGTGCAAGCCCCACAGGGACCAGCTGCAGGCTTTGGGACAGCTTCAAGATGGTACCTTGCCTCTCACCTACCTCGCCACCCTTTATGTATCTGCGTTAGCTTGCAGACCAAAGGCATGGAAGTCATCTGCCAAGCAGGTACTCACTGGCAGAGAAATCATTGAAAAAAATAGAACTGAGAAATGCATCAAAATAATAACTCCAATTCGAAAGATAGGTTATAAAATAAATCAGGAGCAAGCAGGCGAAACTGTAAAACTTAGTGTTAATATATGAGTCATTGCCATTAAAGTGAAGAAAATTCTTCAGAGAGCCACTCAAAGTGAGAAAAAAATTAGGAGTATCCCACACCAACAACCTTGGGTTATTCCCGTGAAAACCCCCAGATGACATTAAGTCAGAAAGCGGTGGCTGTGAAGTAAGAAAAAGCAGGAGCAAATGAACACACCAAGACAAACCGGCACCGGCAGCCACTTCTTGTTGCCCTGGTAACCTGAGGGCAACTGTACATGTGCTTAGGCCAGAATTCTGAGAAGTGAGGTAGATTAGTGTGATGCAGGGCCTGGTTGCTGTTCACACCAATATCAGTCGGTGGGCAGGCAGGCTTTGTGAACTGGAGCAGTACCTGGCCCTGCACTGACCTTGGGGTGAGAAAAACAGCTGCTTCTTTTTTCCCTGCCTCCCTCCCTGACCCCATATAAATTTCTCCTGGAGCCCACTCTAACCCACAACTACAGAAGGAAGGGAATTCTGTGAGATGTAGTTCTTTCAGCTTAGCTAAGTGGTTCTAGTACAAAGCCATCAAAATAATTAAGAAAGAGAGAATGAAAGCAAAATGCATTCAACAGTTGACTTAGAAATTTAGGAAAGAATAATAAAACCAACTCAATGAAAGTAAGAGAAAAAAAAAGACAAAAGCAAAACTTAATGAATTAGTAAATGAAGACTCAATGGACTTATTAAGTAAGCCCAAGTGTTTATTTGTGTAAAGGCTAGTAAATAAAGAAAACTTTACAGTGCGAATAAAACAAAAAAGAGCAGGCTGAGTGTTATAAATTAGATATAGCACAAACCCTAGAAAGAGTGGTTTCTAAAAAAAAGAAAAAGTAATAAACAATTGGAAATTCAAATTAAAAATGCTAGTTGCAAGACATTAAAACCTTAAAATAATCAAGGATAAATATAGCAAATTATGTGCAAGACATGTACACTGAAATATATAAAACCATGCTGAGAAATTAAATAAAACTGAAATAAGAAGATAATCATGTTCATGAATTGGAAGACTTAATATTGTTAAGATTTAATTGTCCCTCAATTATCTATAGAGTCATAACAATCCAGGTCAGCATTCCAGTAGGTTTTGTTTTTTTGGTTTTTTTTTTTTTTTTTAATTTTTCTTGTTTTAAGTGTGGGAAGAGGGAGAAATTTTCAAACTGACTCTAAAAATTATTTGGAAATAAATCTAGAAATAAGGAGATAAATTCTACAAAAGAGCTAGACTGTCCAAGTCAGTTTTGTAAAACAGGAAAAAATTATGGGACTTAAAGTCCTAAGTTTAAAGCAATAGTAATGGGAAAATGTGGTATTGTTGTGAAGACAGGCTCACAGACCAACTGACATGTACACTCATAATTTCTCTACAGAAGTGCCACGACAATTCAATGAGCATACTTCCCATAATACCTGGAACTGGAGTAGCGGAAATCCATAAATAAAAATGTGAACTTTGATCCTTGCCTCACACCATAAGAAAAATAACATGAACATAGATCATAGGCCTAAGGTAACACTTAAAAGTATAAAAAGTCTAAAAGAAAACCCTTATGTGACTTTGGTTTAAGCAGATTTCTTTTCTTTTCTTTTGTATTTTGCATTTTTTATTTTGTAATTATCGTACAATATTGCTCGTGTTTGCATGGTTGTGTTGTATCCCTTATTCCCCACCCACCCCGCCTTTTCAACCCTTCCTCCCTCTGGTCACTCCAACTCCTCTCACTACAAGTTGTTGGTCCATGTTTGGCCCACAGGTCCTTTCTTTTTCTGGAAGTATGTCCTTTATTCCTGGGTGTGTACTTGCACTCCTGGACAGCAACAGATAAGGCTGCTCGGGTCTCCAGGAGTAGCTGAAGCAGGTAGTCAGGCTGAGCACATCAGGAACTACTTGTAGGGTAGATGTGGTGAGCTTCTTCAGGATCCCCGTTGGTGTCTGTTACCTGTTGCTGGTTCTGTGCCATACAGTTCTGATACGCAAAAAGCACAAAATGTAAAAGGAAAAAATATTGTAAATATGTTTTGGGCGACTTTTTTTTTTTTTCAGGCAAACAGTAACCTCAAACTAGAAATAATCCAAACTTTCATCATCTGATGAGTAAATAAACAGATGTGGTCCATCCATATAATAAAATACTGCTTAATAATAGATGCATGCATGAATTTAAAAAACTTTATTGGAACACAAAGGAAGTCAGATACAAAACACAAATTCTATCTGTTTGATTCCTCATAAATTCTAATAATGATAGCTGAAATGATACAGTCACATGGTTACCTGGCACAGGGCTATGAAGGGGTGGTTGATTGCCAAGGGTTATAAGGGCAACTTTTGATACACATATTTCTCAAGTACATCAAATATATATACAGTTTCAAGTAATAGATTTGACACAGACTATGATTCTTAACCACAACAAAATTATTTTTTACTTTCCCCTCAAATTTTACTAATATGTCAGTCATCTACTTAGCTGTATGATTTTAAGACTACAACTTCACTCCACATACACACACCTCACTCACCAGCCACCAAAACTGTAGAGAAGATATCCCAGCCACTTCTTGCCCTGTTCTTTCCTCTTCCCCACCCCCCTATTTTTTACACAGAGTTAGAGTCTAACAGTTATTTTTTGCTGTGCATTACCAGTTGATTTTCTTTGTTTAAATTCCACAAATGAGTGACACTGTCTGGTAACTGTCTTTCACTTCCTGACTTATTTTACTTAGCATAATCACCTCAAGATTCATCCGTTTTGTCCCCCAAAGGCACAACTGAATCTTTTTAAATAGCTGAGTTGTAGCCCATGGAGTATATATTTCACAATTTCTTTGTTCAATCATCTGTTGCCAGGTCCTTAGGTTGATTCCATGATTTGGCTTTTGTGAATGATGTTGCTATGAAAATAGGAGCATAAATCATTTTACACTAGTGTTTTCATATTCCTTAGGTAAATACTAGTGGTATTGCTGGAGCATATGGTATTTCCATTTTATTTTTTTAAAGGACAGTTAGGTGATATTGAGCATTTTTTCATGTGTCTTCATACCTGAATGTCTGCTTCAGAAAAGTGTCTATTTATGTCTTTTCCCCATTCTTTGATAGGATTGTTTGTTTTTTGTTATTGAATTATGTGAGTCATATACAAACATTTAATTTAGAAGTTAGTAACAAAGAGATAACTAGGAGCCTTACATATTTGGAAACTTAAGAAATATACTGCTAGTAAACTCATGGATGGATTATAACAAATTTTAAAATATCTAGATTTAAGTGATCAAGAAAATGCTAAATATCAGAGCTTGTGGAACTTAAAAAAGTATAACTTTAAAAATATAAGAAAATAAGTTAGCTTCAAAATTGATGGACTGTAACTAGCTTAAAAAGGAAGAAAAATAATAAAGCAAGTTTAATAAAATAAGAAATAGAAATTGCCATTATAAAAATTAAAGAATAGAAGTTAATTGTGTCATAAGAATAAACTATGTGACATATTATTTGTATAACAGATTCTAGCAAGATGAATGACCACAACAAAAATTAAATACAAACTAACAGTAAAGTAGAAAACACAAGTTTTATAAACTAGCAGTAAAGTAGAAAACACAATTAAAGACATCATTTATGAAACTGAGAGAATGTCAAATAACCTAGCTATAAATCTAACAAAGTGATATGCAAGATTTCTACAGAAAAAAATTATTCCACTAACAGAATTTATGAAGATATAATATATAGAAAGATATTGTTTTAAAGAAAAGAAAACAATGTAGTGAATATGTCAATACTCCCCAAGTAAATTTTAGACATTTGGAGCAATTATGGTAATAATTTCATGTTTTTTTTTCTTTTTTAAATGAAATGGAATTTATAAAATAAGTGGAATTTCTTTCAGAATTGGAATTTAAATGGAGTTAATGAAATATTCTAGATTTTTTATGTGTCAAAAAATGGCATTTCTGAAGAAGAAGAGCAGTGAGGAAAATAGTTGCTGTATTAACTATGAAGATGAATTAAGCAATGGTAACAATTGGAAACTGCATTTCTGGAGCAGCAAGAATGTCATTAACTAATGGAATAGAATAGGAAAGCAACCCTCATTCCAGAAACATGAGGAATTTGAGTCCAAAGAAGAGGTAGTATATCACATCAGCAATGGAGTAAGCAGTACTTGAAATAATGGTTGTCAACAGGTAAGAAGATGATATTGGTATCCTATATTTTACCTTGTGCAGAAATCACCTGTAAATGGATTGAAGACTTAAGCATTATTATCTCAAATATAAAACTCTCAATAGAAAAATATTTCTTAAACAGAACACAAGAAGTGTCAATCTCAGGAAAAAGATTGATAGATTTGTCTTTGTTAAAATTAAGGCACTGATGTTGAAACATCTGGACATCTGCATGCAAAAAAAATAATCTAGATACAGATTTTATATTCTTCACAAAACTTAACTCAAAATAACATAGATTTAAATGTAAAACTCAAAATACTAAAACTCCTAGAAGACAAAATAGACAATAACCTAAATGATCTTGGGTACGGTGGTGACTTCTAAGAGACTGTGTCAAAGGAATACTCCATGAAAAAAATATATGTGCATAAATAAAATGAACTTGATTAAAATTGAAAACTTTTCTTGGTGAAAGAAAATGTTTTAAAAAAAAATGAAAACACAAGACATGAGCTGAGAGAAAATATCTGTAAAAGACAGGTTGATGAACTAGCAACAACAAATTGGTGTGGATGTGGAGGAAAAGGAGCCCTCTTATACTACTGGCATGAATGCAAACTGGTCCCACCAGTATGGAAAGCTGGTGGTTCCTCAGATTACTAAAATTGGATCTATCCTATGACCCAGTGATTCTACACCTAGGAATCTACCCAATGGACACTAAACATTAATTCAAAAGGAAACTTGTGTGGCTATGTTTATTGAAGCACTGTTAAGATATGGAAACAACCTAATGCTCAAAAACAAATGAAAAAAATCAAGAAAATATGGTATATAAACATAATGGAATATTATTTAGCAATCAAAAAACATAAACTCATAACATTTGCAACAACATGAATGAAGCTAGAAGGGATTATGCTCAGTGAAATAAAGAGAAGGGAAAAGAAAAGTATTAGATGATTTTAAGTACAGGAGGAATATAGGGTAAGTGAACAAAAGAAAAAAGACAAAGCCTGTAGGCAAACTATAGATCTGAGGCACACAGTAGGGGAGAAGGGAAAGGCGTCAAAATAGGGGAGTGAAGAGCATGAAGGGTTATGGTGACAGTCCATGGGTGATGTGGTGGTGGTAGGTTTATGGGAAATTGAGAGGAGAAATCAAATCTTTGTACAAAATGAACAACAATGTGAGAAAAAAATTTTAAAATAGTTAAAGAAAAAGACAGTGATGAAGGAGTTCTCCAAAAGATACAAAGAACTCAAACTCACTAATAGGAAAGAAATCAAAAATAGGAAAGAAAGAGATCACAAAAGACACTGTACCAAAGAAGATATACATGTGAAAAGATGTTCCGTCTTATATGTTATCAGGGAAATGCAAACTAAAATAACTGTGAAATCCTATACTCACCTCTTAGTGATCTGGCCAATATCAGGACACTCATAACACAAATACTGACTCATTTCTGGTGGGAGTTCCAAATGGTGCAGATATTTTGGAGGATGGTTTGGCAGTTTCATAGAAAACTAAACATACTCTTACCATATGACCCAGCAGTCACACTTCTTGGTACTTATCCAAAGGAGTTAAAAACTTCTGTCTACACAAAACCCTGCACAAGAACATTTATATTAGCTTTATTCATAATTGCCAAAACTTGGGAGCAACCAAGTTGCCCTTTGGTCCATGAACAGATAAGCAGATTGTGCACATCCAGACAATGGAATATTTTACAGGACTAAAATGAAATGAGTATTAAGATATGAAAAGACAGAAGGGAACCTGTGCACATGTGACTAAGTGAAGGAAGTCAATCTGAAAAGACTACATACTGTGTGATTCCAATCATATGACATTCTCCAAAGACAAAACCATAGAGGCACTAAATAAGATCAGTGGATAGATGGCAGGAAGGACTAGATGGAGCATGGGGAGTAGCAGTATTGTGGCTGCCACCATAAAGATAGCAGTACCAGTATTGTGGCTGCCACCATTAAGATGGATACATGTCATTAGACGTTTTTCAAAACACTAAGTATGAACCCCAAGCAAACTATGGGTGATAGTGATGTGTCACTGTATCTCCACTGATTGTAACAATGTGCAACTTCAGTGGGGATGTTAATAATGGGAGAGACTAGGCATTGCTGGGAAAGGGAGTATATGGGAAATCACTGTACCTTCCCCACAATTTTGGTGTTAACCTGTAACTGCTCTAAGAAGTTAGTTTTTTAAAAAAGGAGATAAACTGAAACAACCTTGCAAAATTAAAATTTTTCCTCTCTACACATTTAACAGAAAGCAAAGGAAGAAACAGAAAACTTTTGCAATATCTAAAAATAATAATAGATTTGCATCAATAATATATAAAGAACTTGTATAATTCAACAATAAAAAACAAATAAATTATTTGAAAGTCAGGCAAAAGACTTGAATGAACATTTCTCCAAAGAAAGTATACAAATGGTAATATGCACGTGAAAAATGTTCAACATCAGCAATCATTAGGGAAAGGTAAATCCAAACCTACTGAAGTAATATCGCACACTCATTACTATGAAAAAGGCAAAAACAAAAACAGAAAATTGCAAGTGTTGATGATAATGTAGAGAAAAATTGAAATCTTTGTGCGTTGCTGGTGGATATGTTGAATGATGCAATTGCTTAAAAAAACTACACGTGTAATTAGTACATGATCTAGTAATTCCACTTCTGGGTATATATCTGAAATATTAGAAAGCAGGAAATCAAACATATTTGTACATTTATGTTCATGGTATCATTACTCACAAGAGGCGAAAGGCGAGAGCGGCTCAGGTACCCATTAACAGATGAATGGAAAAGCAAATTATGGTTACATGTGCAATGGGATATTATTCTTCTTGAAAAAGGAGGACAGTTATGACACATGCTACAACATGAATGAGCCTTGGAAGCATTAATGACATAAGTCATTCACTAAAGAACAAATTTATATGAGGTACCAGTGGAGAGAACTTCACAGAGGCAGAAAAACAGAATGGTGGTGGCCAGTGGGAGATGGGAAGGAGGAAAAGAAGGAAGGGAAGAAAGTATAAAGAGGTCTAGGTTTGCAAGATAAAGAAAATTCTGGAACTGGATAGCAGTGATAGTTGTATAGCAGTGTGATTGTGTTAAAAGTCACTAAATTGTACAGTTAACAGGTTAAATGCCAAGTTTTATGTTATATTTATTTTACCACAATTGAAACACACAGCACTCTAAATCTGACTAGATATGGTTGGCTAAATTTATACTTCAAATGTCCCTTCCACTAAAATATACCCAGAGCCTAAAAATTACCCTAAACAGGGTAATTTTTTTGTTTTATAGCCCACAAAACATAAGAGAAATGATAGCAAAATAGGAAATTTCTAACATTGAGAATTATAATGAAGGTCAAGTGTTCTCAACACTAAGAATCCAGTTTACAGTTGTTAATCAAATAGTGACACCCCATAATCTAAGTTAACTGGTATACAATAAATACAAAATAAATTAAAAATTGTGTTTCGGCTCTGGATGTATTTTTAGGCTCTGGGTGTATTTTAGTGGAAGGGACCTTTGAAGTAGACACTTAGAATTGTACCCAGCAAAACCATCTATATATCATGAGGGTAGAATGAAAGCATACTTAGGTACCGAATTTTTTTAAAAAAATTAACTTCTATTCTTTTTCTTTTTTTCATAAAAATGTTACTTTATCGTCTGTGTTTGTAAAGTTATTGCTCCCTTGGCCATGGTCCGTTCCCATCCTCTTTCCCCTAGTCCCTGCATCTGGTCACTCCAGCTCCTCTCTTGCTGCCAGTTGTTGGTTGATGATCAACCCATTGGTCTCTTCGTTTCTTTTCTGGAACAGAGTCCTCCTGGGTGAAGCCCCACATTCCTGGGGCACTGCAGACCAGGCTGTCCACATCTCCAGGAAGAACCTTGGGGTAGGCGGCCCA
>PVHY01029194.1:0-14514 GCA_004024945.1 Uropsilus gracilis | reverse complement strand
CCCAGTTATGTACTTTAGTTTGGTTGTTAGCTTGTTTTGACTTTTCCTCTGGACCTTGTGTTTGTTTTTTCTATGTTCCATACATTAGCGAAACCATTTAGTTTCTTTTTCTTTCTGATTTGTTTCTGCTAATATGATTTCTTCTAGGTACATCCATGTTATCATAAATTCATCAAATTTGTCACTTTTAATTGATGAGTAATATTCCATTGTGTATACATACCACATCTTTTTCATTCAGTCATACGTTTTGGTACATTGGGGTTGTTCCCATGACTTTGCAATTTTAAGTAGTGCTGCAGTGAACATTCGAGCACAGGTGTCCCTTTGTGTAAGTATTGAGGTCTACTTTGGGTCAATTCCCAGAAGGGCGATTGCTGGGTCAAATGGTATATATATATATATATATATATATATATATATATATATATATATATATATATATATATATATATATATATATATATATATATATGTATATATATATTTTGCTTAATTTATGTGTCAAATGTGTCATCTAATACAATTGTTTATTTCATTCTTAACTTTATCTTTAATTAACTTTTATCATTGAATTACAGGCATTTTTGTGTCTAGATACTTCCTAAGCAGGAATGCATTAAAAACAGGATACCATACCATTTCTTTAGATAAAAGTTCAAACTTTGAGCAGTTTATTCTGAATAGGAATTCTCTGACAGGAAAGAACCTTCTCTATAATAGTATTTTGCATATAGTATTTTACAGTGAAAAATCTAACACATGTATATAAACTAACTGGAAACATTTAAAAAATTAAATATTTTTCTAGAAGGGAAGCTTTATACAGAAGACACCGCTTAGATCTTCAAATAAGATTCTTAATGAACAATAAAGAATTGCATTTTAAAAGAAAAAGATAGGCTTCTTCCAGTAAAAAGCTTATTTATGGATATATCCCTAAGTCTAAGTAATTTGTTCTTTCAATAATGGTAGCATCTTTTCCTGAGGCTCACAGACTTTGACTCACCTTAGTTCCATATACTGAAGAAATAGTATATTGGCCCCCTGCTATGTTGGAAAAAATCTATCTGAATATTCTTAGGAAGACTCATCTTACAGCACTGTTTTAGATGACATTTCTACTTATACCTCACTTCACACAAATTAAATTTTTGAAAAAGACACTTTTTGAAGAGTTATCTTTATAATTTATTATACATTGAATCAGCTATCTAAACTAAAGAAGTGACTTTTTTTGTTTTAAAGACTCCATAGTATTTCATTCGGTAAATTATGAGTAACTACTGCTTAAATATTTTATGATTCTGAATATAACATGGATGGGGTGAAAAATTGGAGGAATGGACAAAAATGATTCATTTGTCTTCGAGGTTAGGTGTCTTTATTTAATCCCACAACCTGAAAATAAGATGTCCTTACCACATTTTACAGAAGAGGAAGTTGCTAAGCTGCTCGTCTATAATGTATAGTATGTTTAGCAGCCTGAAAGGACTAAAATAAATTCCTATAACAAGTTATCATAGATATCATGGCTTATAAACAATAGAAATTTGTTTCTAACAAAAATGCTTCAAAATTAGTGACATCAAATGTTGCATTTGTACCATGAAAAGTAACATAGTCCAAGAGAAAGAAGCAGCATTATATAGTGGCAGACCAAGCAGGGTATGGAGTCAGAGCTGATAGTTGACTACACATTTCTATTTAGTCTTTTCTGTAAGATGGAATATTAAAGTTCTCTTCTACGGTGCCCGTGGTAGCATGCCGGGTAGCTAATGGGTCTAGTCAGTACATGGTATCTATTTAGTAAATTCTAGCTAATAATTAACTGCTAAATTTTTATGCATAAACTCAGCTTCTCATCTGGACTTTGTTTTTATGGGAACTTGGAGGGTTGATGAGGAAACTCCTTTTTTTTTTTTTTTTATCTTTTCGAGGCAGATGGTTGTTTTCTCTCTGCCTCTCGATGTGTAGAGGAGCCAGAATTAATATCTCTAGGGGGATGTGTTTGGAAAAAGTAAGATTAAGTTTGGACAGGGTTATTTCTTTTTTGTTTGTTAAACACTTCATGTGATCATGAAGTCTTTCGAAATATGTCTTCCAAGTTGACATGCTAGTTCATAATTTTCTAAGCTTTGCATAATATCTCCTTAATTTTTCTAATGAACCTTAGTTTTACAGGTTGAAAGCCTGAGGCACAAAATAATTTAGTAGTTTGTCTAACAGAGTAATAGCTAACATCAATTGAGATCTAATCTTCCGAATGCTTTATATTTATCTTACATGATCTTCAGAGAAAATCTGAGTTAGTGCAATTTCGTGAGAAAAGAAACCTATCCAGAATCACTTAGCAGGCTGGTGGAGATGCCACGATCCATTCTGGATAATATGGTTCTAGTTCATATTACAACACCACAGAAGATTCTAGAAGTTGAATGTTCTTGTATTTAGAGAGAAGCCCATTACTACAGATGGAAATTAGATAACAGTGGTAATAAGCAGCTCTCTTCCAACACTTGTGAGCTGCCACATATTTTCTTTCACCCCATGAACCAGAAATGCAAGTCAGAGGCAGTTTCAGCCCCCTCCTCCTACCTGCTCCCACCCCTTCCCACCCCTCTGCACATCTTTGTTATTTCACAAAGATCTATCTGTTTGATCTTTCCATAGTGTCATTGTTTCAGTCTAAACAGAGACAGGGGTGAGGAGGAACTGCAATCAAGCCCTTCTGAGGGTGAGAGATGAAAATGCCAGTGTTAGCTGTCTGATTTCCCTACAATTGTCAAACGCATGTTTCCTCAAATTACCTTCTAACTTCACACTTTTTTTTTTCTTGTGCCCTTCAGTGTGATTGATTGTTTGGATATCAATTGCTTGTACCTCTGGGGAAAGTGGTCTGTCTGTTCTGAATTCATTTTGGCTATATAATAGCTGAGATCATGGCCTAGTCATAGGTATGAAACCGGGTTGACTGAGAATAGGATTAAAAAAAAATTCTCATACATTGTTATCTTGGGTCATTACAGGCCTGGAGAGGTGCTTAAGGAGAGAAATAGCTTGAAAAAGACTACAGGAGTCATTCATTTGAGTGCAAAATGTATTCTTGAGGCTACAATTAAAGTTTCTGTTCTTTGAAAGCCTTACCTTTGTTCTTTACTAACTTTAAACAACAATATCATCTCTTTCAAATTGAATTTTGATGGTGGCAAATTAATTTCCCTCAGAATTTTGGCCAGTTGTGGCAGTGAAGCAGCACCCCCCCCCACCCCCCCTCCACTTTTGCCATTTCTTCCTTATTCCTCAAAGTGAAACATACTCTGCAGTTTGTGATAGGTGAGAGGAGGAAGGTTTTCTAAGGTGCAAAATATAACATGAGCAAGAGAGTAAGTTCCTGAAGAATAAAAGGGAGTTCGGAGATGTATAGGAGGGAGCCAGGGATGTGACATACTTCCTGTGGGTGTAACAGGTTCTGGTATCCATCAGTGTGGCAATAGGGTTGGGGCCCAGACACTGCAAAGAGATGGACAGAAAATGCCTTTCATGCACAAGCTGCTTTACTTTCTAATGCCATGGGCAATTAAAGAAGGATTCGAGACCTTACTCCATGGATAGATTTGATGGTGGATTTGCTTTGGAAGCTTCCTTCCCCTAAGCATTTTGAGAAGATGGGTCTGGGGGGTGGGCAGGACAAACCTGAAGAAGGTTAGGAAGAAACTATTTGCAGTTATCTAGGTAAGGGGTCATTAAGTCCGAAGGTGAAATGGTGATGAGTATGGAGCCCAGAAAGCAGAAGCATTGGCAAAGGTTAATTGTTTTTAGTAACTTGTCCTTTTGATAAGCAACTTATTTTCACACTATCAAGAGACCGAATACTGAATACTATCAAGAGACCAAATTACATTATGTCAGACAGCTGACTCTCTTCCTTTTGGGAACCCAAGTTGTGAAATATTTAGGAGAAGATGGTGGTGGTGATTTGAAGTTGTTACCCTGTTCTTCTGTAAAAGGAGCAAAGAAGAAGAATTGTGGTCTTGTTCTGAAGAAAATCAGGTCAAGTTTTGTTTCCCATTCAGATGTTCTGTGTAGAAATGCATATCACGACACCCAGAATTCCTTCGTGACTGCTCAGTCAACAGCAAGGAGGATTTTCTCAGGCTAGGCTTCCACAGATCTGCCTTAGAAGAGAAAGCCAAATTATTCCTATTTTTGGCCTTGTGCTTAGGAAAAGGGGACAAATTGCTTGTTTCAAAAGACTTTCTGGGACATTAAACAACAGTGTTGTGTTTTGTTCAGTTTTTTTTTTTTTTTTAAGGAGGAGGAGATCTTTTAAAATGAAAACAACCTAGTAGACTTTCCAGTTTCACTCCTTGAGTAAAAGACTCCCTCAGTATATGTGTGTGTGTGTGTGTGTGTGTGTGTGTGTGTGTGTGTGTACACGTGTATACTGAGAGAGTAGTGCTGTATTTTCCTTTTTCTCTGTTGTTATCTGCAGGACTCAGTGTTCTTGGGCAGTTCATGTGTGTGTTTTTGTGTGTGTGCATGTGAGAATGTATTTTCCCAAGAAAATTTCCTCTACTAAGTGCTAGAAAAGAGTAGTTTATTAAGCCAAGCCATACTTAGCTATGAATGACTGAAAGTTCATTAACCCTTTGAGAACTTGCAATTTAAAAAAAGAGGATTCCTGCTAGCCACAAGCCTTCTTGTGCACAGTTTTTGATGTAGTCTAACAACATTAAAGGAAGCACTTCAGATAGTGTGAGGCCTGGTAATCTGTGGGCTAAAGTTGTGAGAAAAGATTAGTTCTGTCCTGAAATCTGACCTTGTGATATGCTTTCTTAAGCAGATGATTTTTACTACTTCTGCTTTTTTTGTCTGTCTTCAGGTTTTCCAGAAGCTCCACATGCTCTCCCATAGTGTTCCTTGCCACGCTAGCTTGAAGTGGTGGGAAAAGGGAGGAGGGACTGTGCACTAGCTGATGTGAGAGTCGGATGTTCCTGAGTGATAGATACTGTGAAGGTAACTATATGCTGCTTTCACTTCCTCTTGCAAGTTATGGTGCGAAATTATATCATTACCTCTACCTCCTGAAAAATACTGCACATCTATGATAACTACAGAGAAAAGTAGTAAATGTATTTATTTTAGCTTAACTTTCTATTTTGAAAGCAAATTGGTTTCTTCAGTGCCTTCAGCCTTGCTTGTGGCCTTTTTATGTCTGGGACTGTATTTGGGGAGTTGCTTTAATTGAATTACACTACTTGCAGTGTCAGTGGATTATTAAGAAATAAACCTGTGAAATTCACAATCCCATCCACTGCATGGATATTGTTAAAACTGGATATTGTTAAAAATGGGCTTCATTACATCACTTGATACTCTGCTTATGGAAATCCTAAAAAGACTTCAAATCAGAAAGAATGCTTATGCTTTTCTTCATCAAATGGCTTGTTTAATAACATAAGCATCATATTGTGTTTGGTCTTTGCAGAGACTACTAGAGAGCTTAGAGTAACTCTGTGGTTCAGCCCAAGGACTTACAGTACATTTCACATATGGCCTAATTCCTGTCCCTATTTTCTCTTTTTTTTGTTCCTATTCTTTTTGATACACTCATAATTCATCTTGTTTTGAATATAGTGTCTTTCAAAACCACCTTAAATTGTTTTTATTCCAGTTTTATTGAGTAATAAATTAGGTGTACCACATAAAACTTTGATTTCTATATGATTACCATAATAGGTTTAGCTAACATCCATTTTTTCAAATGAATTTAATAAAAAATATAAAAGCAAGTGGAAAATGAATCTTGTGATGAGACTCCTTAGGGTTTGCTTTCCCAACATTTCTTTTTTATCACACTGCAGAATTACTGGAATCATTTTAATTCTGAAATTCAGTTAAAAGGGGCAGAAGCAGGCCAGGCACGGTGGCTTATGCCTGTAAGCTTCAGCCTATGAAGTGGCCGGGGTTAGTGATCGCGGTTCGAGTCCTTCCTGGGGCCTGTAGCGAGACCTAGTTCCAAAAAAAATAGCTGGGCGTGGTGATGCATGCCTGTAATCCCAGTTACCTGGGAAGCTGAAGCTGGGGATTGCTTGAGTCTGTGGTACCCTGGGCAACGAGAGCCTGCATGCAGTTTCACGGCCAAAAATAGTGAGACCTAGTCTCAAGAAAAAGGGGGGGGGGCAGAAGCCTCTAACCAACAAGCCACAGGTCCACATCATCCATGTGCATAGCAGTTGCTAAAGTTATAAAGCAACTTAAACAACAGGTTTTATTTACAAGGGATATTAACTAGAAAAACAAAGTATTTAATACCACAAGTGGCTAGTTATTTTATTCCAAGTACTGTTTAGTCCAAAAGTTCCAAAAACATGTCCAAGATGGTGCCCCTCTAAACCTGAGATACACTGCAAAGTCTAGTCCTTCTAAAGCATCTTCTCTTTGCTTCTTCTCTCTCCAACATCCTAAGCTGCTCCGCTTCTTCAAGGCTCTTCAAACTTTTCCAGCAGATGCTGATGCAAACTCAACATTTTAAATTTGTTGCCTTGCTGCAGCCCAGGAGCGTCTGGCCAAATCCACCAGGCCTGTCCTAGCAGCCCCCTGTTATCCCCCCGCCTACTGTTCTGGCATCTGAGTTCACACCAGCTATGTCTCTGCCAGTCACGCTCCCACCATGTGGCTCCTTGTCACCATCAGCTCACTCTTCCAGGGGGTTTCCCCTGACCAGGCCACGTGGTCCTGTTCTCTCGGTCTACCATTCTAGTCTTTCTCCTTTTCCTTTTATCTCCTTTTCTTTTCTCTCCTTGCTCCTTTTTTTTTTTTTTTAAATATATATGCACTCTCTTCCCATTTCCCATTTTCTCTTGCAGTTCTTTCAGACTCTGCCCACTAGAGTATTTTGGCACCAATACAATTTTTAACTGCATCACTACCCCTGTATCAATTCATTTTGAGAGAGACGAACTGTACAAGAGCATGGGATCTGGAGTCAAGTGTCTCATTTCATGTACCCATTTCACCACTTACTGACTCTAGATGCAAACTTGACCAAGTTATTTAATGTCACTGAACTTTAATGCCCTCATTTTCAAACTGGGGATAGTAATTTTTGATTTCAGAGTTTTAGGAGGGTTAAAGGAGAAAAGTTGTGTAAAGTGCTGAGTACAGTGCTTGGCATATAACTGGCTTTCAACCCATTTATGACATGTTTAATGGTAAACAGCAGCCACAGATGCTTCTATACATGTCTCTATTGTGTTCTGTCATTAGGTTCATGTCTATTTTACTTGGTAGTTCTAGATGTGTTACTAAAATAAAATACCGGAAATTATACCTTCTTGCAATTTAAATGAAATACTGCCTGTATAATTTCAGAAAGGAATTCTCCAGACAGCAAGAAATAGTTTAGTGGCATGGAAAAAAAAACCAAAAAAACAGAAATAAAGCTTGATCTAATTCTGTAAGTGCATAGCCATGTGCTTTGTGCACCATTTCATTTCTCAGACTATAGATTTAATTTCATGTGACAATCTGGCATCAAAGACTTCCCCTAGTCTTATTTTTCCCAAATAGTCCTGTAAATAAGAAAATGCAATCTAATCGGAAAAGATGGAAATTGCAAGACAATTTGACAGAGTGCTGTTTTTAATGTGACAACAGTAAATGAACAGAATAGATTAAAGAAAATGCCATTGACAATTGTATGAAATAAAAAGCATAGCTAACACATAAGTAATGAGAATCCTATGTGTATAATAAAATAGCACCTTGAGTGTCTACTTTGTCTCTTTGTCTACTTTGTCATCTTCATCTATTGTATTTATCAAAAAAGTAATAAATCTTCAAGATATTTTTGTAATTAATGTAAGATTTTGCTACCTTTATAAAGGGGAATTTTCATTATAATGGGGTTTTATTTTCTTCAATATTCTCTAGCAAATCTTTTGCGAAGTTTTTTTCAAATGGCTAAAGATAGCACATTTACTTTGAAAGGAATATGGCTACAAAATAATTATCGGTAGCTTATAACTAAATATTTAAAGCTTCTTGTTTTTAAGAAAATATGACACCTGGCAATTTACTATACAATACAAAAAATTAAACTGAAGGTTTATATTGTTCATATTCCCAGTAGTTTCATTTTTTGAATTATATAGCTCATTTAGTTCTCATTGTGCTTTTAAACAATAGGATCTATCTATATATATATATTTTTTTTTATAGCACACTATCAGTGACTCTCCACCTAAATTTCATTTGATGATGCAGAATTCCAAATATTGACCTGAAAAAATATAAGTTATTGATTTGAGGGCCAGCAACATTTCTCCCTTTTCTTCAGTCTTGTACAATGATCTTTAAAGAAGCATGTGGAGAATCTTTTGTCATTATTTTTCAAAGCATTAGCTTAGTCAGTATAATGCTTTATGGATATGCTGGTCTTTCTTATGCATAGATATCACTTTCCTATGTTGGCTACTAAGTAGTTGTCATGTCACCTTGGACAATACTGCTCATTCCCTTTCTCTCTCATTTCTCATCTGTTCCTAGGAAAAGAGTACTACTTATTTTATCAGAATGGTGTTCACTAAACTTCTGTATCATACTTGGAAAACCATGATCAACAATGATACTCAGAACATCACTGATATGTGTTTCAAGATTTTCTTTCATCTCACTTATTTCCATACTAAGTGAATACTACTATTCCAACTTTAGACAATAAGACCACAGCAAAGACAGAATTAATGAATTTCTAAAGTTATCAGGGGAGTTTGAAATAGCAGTTAACATTTCAAAGCCTTACTCATTTGTTTTAATCTTTAAGTATTTTGATTTTCAGCAATCTTATGAAAAATTCTGTCTTGATTTATAAGGCTATTTTTTCCCTTGCAGCTTGTCTAATTTGCATCTTTATATTTGAAAGAAACAAAGTTTTATGGATTATCCATTTTTGCTTAATATTTACATATATTAATTTAATTTAATACACATTGCATCCCTTATAGGCAAATTTTGCTTTCAATCTATAACATGATGACAGCAACACTAGAATCACAGATACTTATCTTGTACAAATACATCTTTTTGGACCAGATTTGGGATCACTATTAGAAAAAATGAGGGTAGTGCAATAGATACCACTGTTAACTATTATGAATTATTACCATATAGCACTATAAGTTTTATGTATTTACCAGCAATTCTTAGAGCAAAATATGTGTAAATATATGTGAAAAAGTCTTTCTTGCTCTAGAATATGTAGCCTGCTTTTCATGGAGCATTAACTATTCACTGTAAGGAATATACTGTTTTTGTATTAAAGTAAACTTGATGTGGTACAGTTGACCAAAATGCACCCATGTTCACATGATGTTGTAGAATAAAATAAAAAACCTTTGATGTATGAGAGTTTGTAGTGATGAGAGGTTCTAGGTGCCAGGGTTTGTTCTCCACTGGTGTTGTGGTCCTTGAAAAGTTTGAAGTGCTCTCTATTTTTTGCCTTTGTTGACCCAGTTTTTGCCAAGTCACTTCCTGATAGTCTTCCAAGGTCTATGACAGCTTATTAAGAATAATCAACTTTGGAACATGAATCATTCTCTCTGGGAGGATGCAGATACAATGTATGGGGAAAAAACTATATCTGGAGAACAAAGGAAAGTTCTTCTGATAATGACTGAATATAATCAAACATCTTTAGATCAAAGCTAGTCAGCAGTGTGGTGACTTTACCAATGAGAGCAAGGAGCACCAGAACCTGAAACTCTGCAATATGTTTATGTCTGTTTCTCAGAGGACTCACATTAATTTCTTTGATTGTAATTAAAAATGTGCCATGATGGTTATAGATGGGACGCTCTTCAGCACTCGGTGGTCTTAACCTACCAATTCTCACTGCTGGGGCTGAATGTGCCTCTGAATCTTTCCATGACTCCTCCTTTAACATTACTTCTCAATGAGACATGATGTCTTCTTCCCAATGCCCCCTTCTTACATCCAGTACTTCCTTTATTATTGCTCTCATGACATTTATGGAAATTGCTCACCTAACTGTCATTTCCGTCAGACAGAAAGCCTCCTGAAGGCAGTTTATTGCTGTCTTTCCTACCCCAAAAGAAAGCTGCTTAAAAAGATTTGATGAATGCATGAAGGACCCCTTCCCATACCTTGTCAGAAGTGGGGGAGGACTCTTTTCCCTGTAAGTTAGTTTCTTAGGTTACTATCCCTAGTCGACCTGTGGTCTGGTTAGAGAATGTTTGAGAAACACCAAGAAGCCACTTCTTAAAAAAAATTAACCAGAAAGCCAGAGTTCAGGCACATTGACCCTTATCTTTGAGGAGACTATGGTCCACTCAGACAACAATGTGGAATTGAGGATGGCTATAGATTTGATGGCCTCTTTATTTATATATATGTTATATTTATTTTTATGTAAATCTATACTCTGTTGAAAGATGTTCTTCCAAGGACTGACTCATTCATCTCAATAGGTGGAGGTAAAATCATAGTTCTTAAGTTGCATTGCTGAGGCCAAAAACCAGCTCCATTTCTTCTATAGGCAAGACTCCTGGCAAATGATCTCACCTTGCTAAACCTCAGCTTTATTTGATAAACCTCGGTTCCCTTCTATGAGAGGAAAAACTGATGCAAGTCTACCTCAAATATTTGTCATAAGGATTAAAGGAGCTAAATCTTTGTCTCTGGGGCTCTTACCTTCTGCTCTAGTATTCTACTAGCTACTGTGTGATGCTAGCTAGCTACTGTGTGATGATCCATACACACTTTTCAGTGAATGGAAAAAGCATATCAGGTCCCATGACTGATGAAAACATAGTGTATTTAAGGTGACGTGGGCTTTTGGATGCTCATCTCCAGAGACCAAAATACCCAAAGTTTAAGCCTAAAGGGCTGGTTTCATTTGGAAAGGAAGCTAAGGAATTCCCCAAAAGTTTCTGGCCTGTTCTCAGTGGGGACTGCAGCCTGGCCAATACCATGGAAAAAACAGGGAAAGGAGCAGGAAAGGGGCCTCTTCCATTGCCCAGCCTCCCTGCTGAGTCAGCCCCCTTTGTATGCTCATGAATATAAATGAACCCACGCTGCCCTCCAAAAGAGCCAGAACATAGTGCAACAGCCAAATTGCAAGTTGGCTTCTAAAACTTGGCCAAAGGAGCATATAATTCAAACACTGGGGTTTGAGCTGGCACTGTGCCTGAGCCTAAAGGAGGGATGGAAGAAACCTCAGCTAAATCTCTCGAGGATCAAGATGAGGGGAGGGCCAGGAGTGTAAGAGCTTTCATTACCATCAATAAACTCCACCAACCAGCCATTCAGAAGTCAAAATGAAGGCTGTTCTTTACCAAAACAGAGTGTATGCGAAAAGATTCCCATGTCCCAGAATATGTAAGCTGACTTGGCATTAACCAGAACTTCAAAAACTTTGAAAAGCAATAAAGTTATTTCATTCAAAAGCAATTACTGGGTACTTACTGTATTTCAGGATCTGGGCTAAACATCGGGAAAATGATGGAAAAGATGAAACAGTTCTTAATCTCAGAGAATTTAGAGTGGTGAGAGAGAAAGAGACAGGGAGGGAGTGTGTGTGTGGGGGGGTAGGATACTTAGGAGAATGAAAGAAGAATCAAAATACAGTTTCAGTGTGGCGTGTTGTTGCATGTCTCAAAAATTTCTTCCCTTACAGTGTCAGAGAGTGATTCATAATTTTTCCATCCACCTGTTGTGATGTTCAGTCTTCTTCCAGGAACATTCATGAATATACCTTTTCATTTCTTGTGGGTTATCTTGAAATGGAAGTGTGGGATTGTATGATAAAGATATATTTTAATTTATAAGAAACTAACAAACTTTTTTCCAAAGTAGCTGTGCTACTGACTTTCCTACCAGCTGTGTATGAAAATATTGGCTTATATTTATTCATCATAACCTATGATCCTTTTAGTGTATGTAGAATTGTATTAAAGTTGCCTGATGTTGGTGACTGTGTCCTCTATTTTTCTTTTTCAATTTGGCAAAAGATTTACTTAGCTAGTTACTTTCAAAACATCAACTTTTGGTTTCAGTGGTTTTCTCTGTTGTTTGTCCATTTATTAATTTCTGGTTATTCATTTCCTTCCACTTTGGACTAAGTTGGTCTTTTTCTCTAGTCTAACACAGAAGCTTATATATTTTTTTATTTTAAGCCTTTTTCATTCCAACATAAACATTTAAAGTTGCATGTTTTCATTTAGCACTGATTAAATATATACCAAACAGAAGATTGCTGGCTTTGTTTTAATTCTGTTCAAAACATCTTTTAGTTTTATTTGTGATTTCTTTTATGATCCATATATTTCTAGAAGTATGTGGTTTAATTTTCAAATACCAGAGTGCTCCTAAATATATTCCTATTATTGATTTCTAATTAATTCTATTGTGATTAGAGAATACCTTATGAATGATTTCAAACCTTTAATGTTTTTTTTAGACTCCTTTTATGGTCTGTCTTGATAAATGCTCCATCTTATACTTGAACATAATGTTTATTCTCCTATTAGGTGGAGTGTTTTACAAATATCAATTCATTTAAGTTGTTATTCAAGTCTTGCTGATTTTCTGCCTGTAAATTTTAACAATCATTGAGAAAGGAATGCTGGCCTATAATTATATATTTTTCTCTATTTTCTACTTCTGTTACTTTTTGCTTCATGTATTTCAAAGCTCTCAGCACTGTCTTAATGGATCCTTTTATCATTTAACTCATTATTGATTTAATAGCTGCACCTTCTTTAACATTTTTTAGTAGTTGCTTTTAGGTTTGCAATATATTACTAATCATAGTCTGTCTTCAAATGATAGTATGTCATGCTGTTCTTACATGTAGAACCTTATAATAGCGTGCCTCCACTTTACTTGTTCTTTGCACAATTGTTGTCATGTATTTTACTTCTAGACAGGTTGTCAACCTCTTACTCTTTGTTATGTTTTCTTTAAATAGTCAAGTATCTTTTAAAAAGATTAAATAGGAGAGAGAATGTCTTTGTATTTACCCACATATTTACCATTACTGACATTCTTTATTCCTTTGTGTGGATTAAAATTTCCATCTGTTATCTTTTTTCTTTCTGCTTGAATAGCTTCCTTTAACATTCATTCAGTTTTGCTGGTCACAATTATTTTGTTTCGGTTTAACTAGGAAAGTCTACCCTTCACCTTTTTTCTTTTTATTTCTTTTATCTTTCGTTATAAATAACTGCATTCATAGCATTGAGATATATATATATATATATTTCATAGTGATTAGATGGCTCACCTCAGCAGCAGCACACATACTAAAACTGAAACATAACAATGAAGATTAGCATAGCCCCTAAGTAAGCATGCCTCAGAGATTCAGAAACATTTCACTATTTTATTCTTAATGAACCAAATTTGCATATACAATTAAAAATGTATAAAATTGTAGATCATATGCTATGTATGTTCTACTACAATAAACATACATAGAAATAGAACTAGAAATACACTTGCAAAGCTGTTGGCATCGGCTTTTAGGGAGAGAAATTGGGGGTGAAAGGTGACTGTTCAGTTCTTTTCCTTACAATTAAAATTTTTAGTTTAGAAATTATTTTAAACATTGACCGTTGCATGAATAAAAGTATTGCCAAGAATACTGCTATACTGTTTATTTAGTTCCCCTATTATTTTTTTACCTATTTAGTTCATTTTCTTTCTTTTTTTATTGTATGTCTTCTTTTATTTTATTTATTTATTTATTTTAATTTTTAAAATTTATTTATATATATTTCACATCATTTCAGTCCCTGGGGGTTACCCACCACCTCCCCTCCCCGCCCGCTCCAGCTGGTCCCTACTCTCTCCTTGTGCAGTTTCATTTGGTTCACCATATATTAGTGAAACCATTTGGTTTCTGTCCCTTTCTATCTGGCTCGTTTCTGCTAGAATGATTTCTTCTAGGTACATCCAGGTTTCCATAAATTCATCAAATTTGTCATTTTTAATTGATGAGTAATACTCTATTGTGTATATATACCACATCTTTTTCATCCACTCATCTGTTCTGGGGCATTTGGGTTGTTTTCATGTCCTTGCAATTATAAATAGTGCTGCAATAAACATCTGAGCACAGGTGTCCTTTTGTACCCACATTGAGGTCCCCTTTGGGTAGATTCCCAGAAGTGCAACTGCTGGGTCAAATGGTAATTCCATTTTCATTAGTTTGAGGGTCCTCCAGACTGCTTTCCATAGTTTACATTCGCACCAGCAGTGTGAGAGTGTTCCTTTCTCTCCACATCCACGCCAGCACTTGTTGTTGCCTGTTTTTTTGATGTGGGCCATTCTTACTGGTGTAAGGTGGTATCTCGTTGTGATTTGCATTTCTCTGATTGAACAAAGAAGAAATAGATAGTCTAAACAATCCAATCACAAGCAGTGAAATTGAAGCAGTCATAAAAACTCTCCCTAAAAACAAGAGCCCAGGACCAGATGGTTTTACAA
>PVHY01029193.1:0-14514 GCA_004024945.1 Uropsilus gracilis | reverse complement strand
CCTGTCATCCTGGTCAGTACTGGCAGACAGTGGTCACTGGGGATGGGCCAAAAAGGAAATGTTCTTCTTGAGGAGATTCTGGGGCCCTTCGTGATGAGGGAGCACCTACCCGGTGCTGGGTACCCCACCAAAAATTGGGGAGGCCTAACTGGCTGGTATTAAGAATAAAGCCCATCAACTCAGCCTGGCTCTTGCCCCTCCTCCTGGACCAGCCTATGTCTTTGTTGGATCCATGACTCCCATAGTAAGCCGTGGCAGGTGGAGGATGGCCCAGACTCTCCCCTGAATCTATGCATCACAGAGGCACCTAAACACATTCCAGAGGGACAGGAAGCCCTAACTGAGGGCTCATTCCTGTTCCCAGGACATAGTCCCACCTCTACAAAACCACTACAGGGCATCCTGGAGTCAATGGTCTAGAGTACCTCTTGGATGCCCCAGGGATTCCCAGTTACTTTCCTGTCTTACCTGTGCACCCTCTACTCTCCAGGCCATTACCAGGAACCTACAGAGGATTGGGCACATGTCCTCTTGCCTCATGTGCTTCCTAAGTGCAGGTCTCCTGCAATTATTCTAGATCCTGCCTAGACACCCCATGGGTCTCTCAAGCGTCTCTCCAGCCAACACATATGTCCTCCAAACTTCATGCTTTCCCACTAGTAGTAACTCCTGGTTCCTCCTTTAGAAAATACTGTTCCTGATGCCAAAGCAACCCCTGACCCACACTGACCACACCAAATTCCCCAAACCACAAAAGCTCCAGAGCACTTATGCCAAGTAGAGGCCAAGATACTGTTCCTGGAATTTCAGTGGAACGGAGCTCAGGGGACATGGGCGCTAGAGGGGACAGTGCCCTCCACAGGAAGTAGCCAGACTCAGAGATGCTTATACATGTCTGCTTTTCAGGACAAACTGGATTCGCTCTGCAACATAGTCCAACTTAGCAACCAGAGGCCACTTGTCATCGAAACACCCAATTGCAAGGTAAATCAGGGGCAGGGATGCCCCAAAGGCAGGGCCCTTTGCTTTTGTTCCTTGGCCAGTCGCCCTCTAGGACTGTGGGGTCCAGGTGTCATCAAGAATATCTAAGACAAGGGGGCATGCTCCTCGGGAGCCTCCCTAGCTGATTCTCAACATGCAACATAAATCTTCCTTGATCTTTGTCTCAAGGATGAGAGGACACATAGTAGATCATTACCCAGCACTTCTGAATCCAAGAGGCAGGTGAGATGGTCAGCTGGGGAGTCTTTGCCTCCAGTCTATTGTCCATCCCCACTCACCACCAGTCTTGGGTTAGCTGGCTCCACCCTATGAGCTGAGACCCTCTGGCCTGTGAGGAAGACACATCCTTCAGCAACACCTCGGAAGCCTGACAAATTCCGGGACCTTCATGTAGTCAGAACTTGCCTTGCCTCCATCCTCCCAGGCCAGGGAAAGCAGGTCAGGGCAACAGACAAGCAAAAGTTCAGAGTCACACTCTAGGTTACTTGGGAGATGTGGACTGTGCCCTAACCCGAAGACTCTTAAAGGAGGAGCCCGGACTAGACAGAACACAAAGGCAGAGGAAGGGTATCAACAAATGTCCACCCTCTGGGCCTTTGGAACCAACGAAACTACAGGTTTCTCCACTCAATTTCAATGATTTCTCATCTACTTCCTCTCTCTTCTCCTCTTGCAGGACAGATGTCCCACCTTCAATCCAGTCCGGGGGCGATGTGGGAGGATATATAACTGCTCCAATTTCTGCAGACAACCCAACCCAGGGTGCTGTCCCCTCAACAGCTGCTGGCCTCGGTGCCTACAATGTTCTTCCCCATGCACCCGTCCTCCACAATACATGTGTGCCAGGCCTTCCCAATACATATGCACCAGACCTCCACAACCTGTATGTGCCAGGCCTCCCCAGATCGCTTGCTCCAGGTTTACCTCCAATATGTTGCCTAGTTCTCGTGCTTGTTATGGGGTCCCTTTCTCACTCCCTTCCCCAGAGATACCATAAATATTTTTTCTAAATTCTCTTAATTTCTTACATAGGTATAAATAGTTACTGGGATGCCCTCCCTCGTCCACCCACCACCCCCTTGTGCTCACTCAGTCTCCACTCTCATTGTTCTTTTTGGTTTATGTTGGGTTCATTGGTCCTTTGGTCTCTTTTTCTGTGGCTGTGTCCATTGGTCGGATGAGGGACTGTGTTCCAGGGCCACAGCGCATCATGCTTGATGGTTTGCAGTCCATAGCTTTGTATTGGGCAGCCAGCCCAAGCACATTTGGGGTCTACGGTGTCTTCTCGTTGCTGGCTCAGTATGATCTCCTTGCCATTCCGCTGTCTCTGCAACCCCTTTCTCTGACCTCTGGCTTTGGGGATCCTTTCCCCCAGCCATTGTCAGTGAGGAGGTTTCTCGATGAGGGCAGGCATCCACTGATGGACCTTACAGGTCATCTCTTCATCCGTTTGTAGATTTGCTGTGATGCCAATGATCTGACTCTGCAGGTCTCCTCTCCCAAGGCTTGGGGAGGGAGCATGTTTCCTTGGGCGGCAAGTTTAATGTGAGGTTTTGATTCATCAGCTTCCAGTGAAGCCATAGATGCAGGTCTGATAGGTCTTTACCACAGTTGTTTCTCCACTCCAGCATCTACTATCTTTCTGAACAATCCTTGTTCTGAGTCCCAAACACGTGTTTGCGAAGGCTCTTTTCTGGCCCCTCATCCAATCTATGTCACTGTGTGCACAGTTATGCTATTAGTGCTCCGGAGAGATAAGTGGAGTGAGGGTGAAAGAGCAAAGGTGTCATTACCCCCTCCCTCCGCTATTCCTGGACCAAGGATGGATCCAGTCTTGTCCGTGCACCGGTCAGGTCTGGGGGTCCCGGCCGGGCCCTGCATCCCCCTTACCCACCAGGTCAACGGCAGAGGGACCCAGTGGGTGCTGTATGGTTGCCGAGTGAGTGCAGCTGCTGACCTAGGCTCGCCAGCAGCTGCAGGCGACTGCCGATCAGGGCAGGCGCAGATCCCACATGCCAAGCTGGTCGAGCTTTTCAGACCAGTTCCTAGGCCCCACCTACTGCTGGGACGATAGCAGGAGAGCCTAGTGCCCTGGCGGGGTGGCAGCAGCCACCGTGATAATAGCAGTTGCCTTGCAGGGCTTTAACACCCCACTTTTGTCGCGTAACCCAGGTCAGTCCAGGGGTACGGGCTGGCCTCTGCGTCCCCCTTACCCACCAGCTCGATTGACGGCAGAGGGGCCCAGTGGGTGCTGTATGGTTGCTGAGTGGGTGCAGCTGCTGACCTAGGCTTGCCAGCAGCTGCAGGAGACTGCCGATAGGGCAGGTGCAGATCCCACGTGCCAAGCTGGTCAAGCTTCCGACAAGATAAACATTATACCCTAAGACTGTTAAGAGTCCTCGTGTGCTACACTGGAAACATGTCCCACGTCTCTAAGTTCATGGTCAGAAGAAATGGGAACTGTTCCCCATCTGCAGGAGAGGCAGTTTTCTTGCAGGTCCTGCTTCGCTGCAGGGGATATACCCACACTGCTGCTGCCAGGACAGGATATCCTAACTCCTGGGTCTGTAACTGGATGAGTCCACTCACCAGAGCCTGGTTCTGTCACCAAGGCTCAATTTCCAGCATCTTAGTGGGAACACAATCTGTCCCACGGCATCCTGCCAACACCACAGCTATATGCCCAACAGGGTAAGTGGGATGGCTTCTCCTGAGAGTTTGAACAGGACAAGGAGGCCTGCTCTGCCCAGAATACCTCTGTATTGAATGCTGCCTTGTGTTCAGCTTTCTCTGTGTCATGACCTGAGAATGTGCAGGTGTTGACTCCAAGCCCGGGTATTCCAGAGCTGAGCACCACTGGTCAGCTTGGCCCGTTGGACCTGCACAGGCTCAGCCAGCTATATCCAGACCCACCCAGCAGCTCTGCCTCTCAACAATTCTTGGATAGGTTGCCCTGCCCTCGACCTGGGTGTTTAACAGAGAGCTGCAACATCTGAGCTCCACTCCCCTTGGCTGCTCATGGAGCCAGGGACCCATGATGTGCCAGCTGATTCTTGTCTCCAGAGGCATAAAACCAGTATCACCTTAGAGCCCTTGATTGGGGGATGGCCAGTGTTTTTGACAGTGACCACCTGAGGATCTAGAAACAGGTGGACTAAAGGAGTGGGAGTGCACTGGGACTTCCATCAGGGACCATGGCTCCACTGCCCTTGCTGAGCCCAGGCGGGAAGGGGAGTGGCCACATGGCACCCAGGATGGGAGAGACTCCTCTGTCTCACTTGACTTCATCTGACCTGTTACCTGCAGTGCCTGCTGTAGGAGGTTGGCACCTCCTGTCCTTCAACCTTGCAGAGTCCCCATGCACGCGGGCAGCCTGACAACCTCATTCCTCTGGTTATATCCCAGGAGACACACAGGCAGTCATCTCTGAGCAGCATGTAAAGACAGAGACATGAGGGGAGACCAGCCCTCATTCCTCCCCATGGAGTTTCAGACAAGGTGATACACACACCTGCCTGCTGGGCCCAGCATCCTGCTCTAACTGAGACAACAGTCCCCACGCCAAGAGCTGCCATCCAGTGTGACAGTCATGTGCTCGGAAAGCTCAAGGCAGACACTTAGACTCCAAACGGAACAAAACATGGCAGTCCAAAAAACAGTGGGTCTGGGTGCCCCGGAACACATGCAGGGTTGAGCCAGTGGTTCAGCTCTTCAGCCCCCAGGAGCCCTCTGAGTTTAGGCACACCCCTGCTACTTGGCTACTTGACTGGCTCAGGGTCCTGCTCAAGGTCACCCTTCATCAGGGCCCAGGGACTAAGGAGACCTCTTCTTTATAACAGCCTGACAGAGGACTCTGAGGTGTCTAGGCAAACATGGAGGGCATATACTTGGCTTGACTACCCCTGTCCTAGAGAGCTCACTGCCAGGCCGCCCTCCTCAGAGTAGAGCTGCAGCCACACCATGTGGGCATCTGGCCCCAGGGGACATAGACACAGTTCAGAAATACCTTGTACTCCAAGGACCCCCCCGGGGTTGGCCTGCCATACAGTGGGAACCTCAGGATCCGACACCAGGCCCTTCTTCACTCCTACTTTTTATTCATTTTTATAGATGTACAAAGTGGCCAACGTTTAGCATACTTATCATCAAATAAAAAGAATAGAATATTGTGCACGCATACGTTTAGGACCAACACACCACAGTATTTATACTCCATGCCCAATACCTCCAAAACTAAATTCCCTACACCGAGTTCATTCCTGTAATCAGCCAGCCTTCAGATCCACTACTGAGCTCTCTATGCACTGGGAGCATCAGCAAAGCCCGGAGAGAAGTATGAGGAAATCAGGCAAGTGTCATCATGCCCAGCTCCACAGAGTAATCTACCCTTACCCTGTGTGTGTGTGTGTGTGTGTGTGTGTGTGTATGTGTGTGTGTCAGATTTCCATAACTGCTTCTGAATACTATCCGAGGCTTTTTGTCTCATTCAATCCCATTTTCTTTCACTCTTTCAAGCTCACTCTTTTTTTGTCTCTGTCTCTCATCCATCTCATTCATCATGGTTTTCAAAGTAGATTATGCTCCTCAGGCTTCTTCACTCCCAAACTTGCTATTTTTCTTATGTTAAACAAGGGACCAGTTTTTGTGGAGTTCTCTTTTGAGGATGCGTACACCATCACATCACAGGTATCGTTTGATGATATATGCACATATACCTGCACAAGTATCAAACCCATTAAGACAGACAACATTATATTTGTGTCTCAGTGGCTTCCCCAGCAATCCGGGGCTCAGCATCCTGGAGGCAGCTCTTCACTATAGGTCCCACTTTAAGTCTACTAGATCTAATGACCATGAACAGTTGTTTATGTATATTTACATAGCTATCTACACTTTCAGAGGGTGGTAGTTTTACAGAAATGAGGTATGTGGTACATGAGACTTTCTAACCTTCCATTCTATGGAAAAGACAAACCCATTTCCATTGTCTCCCTTGGTTGATATTCAGATCCTTCCTTGTAAGTCAGTAAACAGACCATGCCACAAGGATTGTCCTGGTGGACACTTGTCAGAATTTCCCTGGGAAAGGCAAATGAAAACTCTACTGAGATACCACATAACTCCAGTGAGAATGGCCCCCAAGAAAAATGAGAACAAGCACTCAAGAGGTTGGGAGGTAAAGGAATCCTCTTATTGCTGGTATGAATGAAAACTGGTAGAGCCACAACAGAAAACCATGGAGAGGTTCCTCAGACATTGAAAAGGGAGCTCCCAAAAACTGATCCAGTGATTCTTTTCCTGTGAATCTACCCACAGGATACAAAACACTATTCTTAAGGAAATTTGCACTCCTATGTCCATTGCAGCACTATTTACAGAAACCATATAGGCAAACACTCCAAAGGCCCTAAATAGATCTATGGATCGAAAAATTTGGTATACTAACACAACAGAATATCACTCTGCTATCAAAAAGACAAACTCATGTCATTTGCAGCAAATGGATGGAGCTGGAAGGGATTATGCTAGCCAAAACTCGTAGAAGGAAGAAGACAAAACCATATGGTCTCACTTATATATGAAATATATATGAAATATATGAAACCAAGCAAAAGTTCAAGAAAAAGTCAAAACTTGACAGCTGACCATAGACCTGAGGAATCAGCAGAGGAGGAAAGAGGGGCAAAAACAGGAGGTGAAATTCACATGTGTAGGGTGGTGGTGTAGAAAAATTAAGAGAACTACAAGGATACTGAAGGGGAAAGTAATTGCTTATAATTTTAATTATAATTAAAGTTTTAATTTTAATATATTTTTATTTTAATTATTAAAAAGTTAAATAAAAAAACTTCCCTGGGAATTTAACAGAAGAAAAGTAAAATAAGTGACCATTAGTCTTAACTAACGCAAGGAGTTAACCTGCAATTTACTGTGAGAACTTTGAAGGAAATGAATGAATTATCAAAACTAGAGCTTTACCACAACCGTGTGACACAAAAGTGTGACCTCACAAACCAAGTTTCACTGCCAAGTATAATAGGTACAAAATGGATTTGGTAGTTAAGGATTTACACCCACACAAGTCATGGAAACAATGGATAATCCATTTCTCTAAAAACCTTAGTTTTCCCATTAGTAAGACAGATTATTCCTGTCTTACTAATACTTGTTCTGGGTCAGAAATCATAAATGATCAGTGTAGGGTAATCTTAGCATCATTATGAACGTCTCCCCTAATTTCTCCCCTGTGTTGGCAGCTTAAAACACAGTCTTAGAGAGTCTCTAGAGAGGACAAACAATAAACTTTCCGCTGAACAGCACACCAGCCAACTGTATGCCTTTAAATTACAGGAGAGAAGCAGATAGATGAGAATGGTTATTTTATAAGGAGATGAAGAACCAGAAGGGTCGAATAACAGACTACTGGGGGGTTTTCTAAAGCTACGTCCACTTCATTTCTTATGAACAGATACAGGTGTACAACCACAACTCTCCATTGCTGCCATAAGATCTCAATTTCTAAGCCCCCAGTGCAAGCAGCAAGTATGAGTGGAGCCAATACACTGTATCATTACACTGAATCAAGTCACTATCAGGAAGACCCACTGAGGTGGTGACAGTGCATGGCAGCAGACTGATGTTGTGGTATCTTCGTGGCAGACAGAAATGCAGCCAACTCAAAGAACACACTCTTTCCTCTGACCCATTTCTTTTTCATTTCAGGAAAGGAAGTGTTGGCAACATCTGGCTTGGAATTTGCAATTTTGTGGAGAATGTGCTCGGAAGGTTCCAAAAGTACAACTTCTCCACGTGGCAGGCAGGGTGTCTTCCACAGCCAGGCACAGTACTTGTCTGTTTAGATTCACAGGGCATGAGGATCTCTTGGATCAGCATCAGGAAGCCCAGGGTTGGTTCTGAAGCAAGAACGAAAGGCAGATCACACCAGTTCCCTCAGATCCACCAGGTCCTGCAAGATCTGCTTGCTTCTAGTTTTGCTGTTAAGCCACAGTGTAGGGATCATTGACTATCTGGAGAGTCCATAGATTAGAATCAAGACTAACCAGTAACACTGTAAATAACACTGTTTAAATGGCATCCCCTAAACAGTCAATGGGCACCCATGGAAACTTTAGATAAAGATCAAGAATATCTACAGAAAATAAAGGATGAGTTCCATAGGATAGGAACACTGGAACTGAGGCATCAAGAATGAAAGAGAAAGCAAGAGCAAGAGTAGAGGAGGGAGAAAAGGGGATTACATAAATATAGAGAGAAAGAGAGAGATTGGGAATTTTGGAAGTCTGGGGAGGAGCAGGATGCCATCCTGACACGTTACATGAAAAATCACACATTTTACAGGCTTCAGAATGCATTACCAGAGTTATAGGTACTTTGGGATCTCAGGACCTGAGTCACAGGGCTAGCTGTTAAAGTGGAAACAAGCGTACATCCCTCCAGATGTTCATGGGCTTCTTTCGGAGCCTGTGTTTCTGAATTCTCACAAACACCTGCTTTCTCCCCAGCCCACAAACGCAAGTATCCATCATCACCTACACCACAATGGGTGACACTGACTTGGAGCTCACCTCCAACAAGTAAGTTCAGCTGTAGTCCTCTCCTCCAAGGCAGGCCTAGTGACACTGCAAGGGAGGACATGCAGGCCACAGGTTGATCCCTGCCAGGAGAATCTTGATTTTCTATCAGGAGCACACAGGTTTGCAGCATAAACTACCCTGCCTTCCTCTCAAGGACCACCCTGACACTCAGCCTCTACTTCCAGCACTGAGGACAACTGCCATCAGTTACAATGGCAGAATCTGAGCTTCTAGACAATCTCTGCTCCTTAAAATTCTGCCCAAAGCCCTTCCTTCGGTCACCTTCCTTTTCATGTGAGAGGATTTCTGCATCTGGGGAGTAGAGAGGAGGGCCATTTATGAACAATGCCCTGCATTGGGCACTTGCAATTGGGTGGCTATGAGGAAAACAGGAACACAGAATCAAGAACGATAGCATGAGGCTCTTCAGAGCTGGGCACTTGTTTCCTTGGTATGTCTGGAAGTGGTGGATTGAATGAAACCTGAACATCAGGTAGACGGCCTCCTTTAGGAGCTATGGCACACCCACATTTAGGGGGGCAAAGGTGCTCCGAAAATTGTAGAGCCTCCAAATATCTGGACATTAAGTCTCTCATTGCCAAAAAAGACAGGAACCCAATTCAGGATGGGTAAAGTGTCATAATAAGGTTGAAGACCTTTAAAGCTGGAAGTGGTCCCAGGGTGTATGCCTAGACCAATATTCAATACCTCAGAGAGAAGTCAGAGCCTAGAGAGAACAGGATCAGCTGCCGGCAGGGGAAGGGTATAGTGCTGCCGTTCAGGAGACTGTAGTCTGCTCTCACAGAAAAAGAAAGGAGTGAGCTAACTAATCCCTGCATGGGATAAGGATTTGCCTGAGTGGTTTTTATTTAAAAGAGAAAAACTCAGTGGATCTGGTTTGGAAGAAACCAAGATTCTGCTGTGGGCATCTGGCAGGTGACAGAGACAAGCAGAGGGGTCTGAGGTGGCTCCGTGAAGGGGCTGCCTCTGAGAAGAGGAAGACCATGGCCGCCACCCAGCCAGGGACTCAGGACCCAGACAGACCAGCAGAGCTGGGGGAGCCTTATGGATGGTCTTAGGTCCTCTCCAGGGGCAGAGGTGAGGACCTCTTCCCTGAGGACAGCTGTCAGGTAAGGGAGTAGAAAAGCTATGAAGTGCTCTGTTTGGGGGGTGCTGACACTTTAAAAGAAGGGGGCTGGCTGAGCACCCCAGGAATCTGGCATCATTCCAGCAGAGCTGGAAATAAGGTTGCAGAAGTACAGTGAGGCACTCCTTG
This sequence comes from Uropsilus gracilis, assembly GCA_004024945.1. Lineage (NCBI taxonomy): Eukaryota > Metazoa > Chordata > Mammalia > Eulipotyphla > Talpidae > Uropsilus > Uropsilus gracilis. The sequence goes on along the minus strand of PVHY01029193.1, from coordinate 4,641 downwards.
GCATGTAAAACCTGTGAACCTGGGTCATGACCACAGCCTGGGGAAGGTACAGTAGACGGAAATTGCCCAAAATATGTCAAGTGGAGCGAGGCTCTGTTGGGCTGGGCAGGATTTGGTCTAACTTTCATTAGTCATGGTTTCTAGAACCCTCTCTAAGCCGGGCACAGTGACTCGTGCCTATAAGCTTCAGCTTATGAAGCGGCTGGGTGCTACGGATCACAGTTCGAGTCCCACTCTAGAACCCTCTCCATATGGCTAGGTCAGTCAGAGTGTACCTGAAGATAACAGACTCAGACCCCACCCAGGAGAGTGCCTCAAGTCTTCAAAGCAGCTGTGCTGCTTCCTTTGGGACAAATCCAGAAGGGAAGGAGGCTGTGGAGACCAGGTCAACTTCAGGGGTCTGTGGCAGGGAGAAAGGGACAAGGCCAGGGGTAGCAGCAGGATGACCTTTTCCACACTCGGCCTTCCCTGTGGAGGGTGATGTGACCAGCAGGAGACCCCTTAGCTGCTGGCACTACTGGTAGTTCCATTTTGAGTTTCATATTCATATTAGCAAGTCCATAAATATTGCCTTCTCTGCAGTGGCTACTCAGACTGGCCCTAGTAAGATCCCCTATTTCTGTGAACCTGGAATGGGGAGACACAGAGAAGGGCCCATGGCAAAGACCTAGGGCAGAAGGCCCACGACATGGCTTCCAGGCTTATGGCCACATCCAGGTGGTCTACCCAGGGCAGAATGTGAAAGAACAGCCTGACTGTTTAGTAACAATCACTCCTTTTACTCAATACTCCTGTTTAATATTTCCAGGAAAAAAAATATCAGATGATCTCAATAAATTTCAATATGTACTGACTAAAGGACCACAAATAGGCATAAAGGATTTAAACAGGTACAGAGAGTTAGAATGTTAAGAATTATTCCATTTTAACAACTTCTCAGAATATAATTGGGTCAATTCAACATTCTTTCTTGGTTATTGCAGGCCAATCAGCAGATCAGGGACACAGCCAGTGCAGGTAAGCTCCCTTGACTTCATTTCTGACAGATCCTGAACAGTGCAGGCTGGGAGTTCAGTCCAGGGATCCACCTCGGCCACTTACTAGCTGATCTGAAGCAAGTTTCATACCCTTGCTGTGCTCCATGTCACTCATCTGTACATGAGGGGGAAACCCAGCCACCAGAATCACGAGAATGTCTTTGAGTCTATATGACATTCTTGTAGTTTGTCATTAGGAGGCACCTGGCTGACATTTGATCTGGGTGGAAGAGAAATGCCAGAGGACTTCATGCAGATGTCATGTCAGCTTAGGGAAGAAGTGCTGATGTTCCCCTTGCGCAACACATCCTGGCACCTACTCCTTCCCCTTCATTATCTTCCCTCTGGCTGATGGCAGTTGCATCAGCCTGGCCTGTGCTACACATCTTTAGACACTGTGGGATGGAAGTTCCAAGCAAGGGAGTTGGAAAGAGGAAGGCAGGGGTCTGGTGAAGAAAGGCTTTCAGCTGGACTCAGGGTCCACTACCCAAGCATCTTTGGCTTCCATTTCAGAAGCAACAAGGAAGCAGCTGCCAGGAGCAGTGCCTGCAGCCTCCTGCAGACTGAGGACATCTTACTCAATGGCTAGTCAGGGATATTATTCTTCCAGTCAGCAGCAATGAGAATCAGGGAAAAAGTTCCGAGCCAAGCCCAGTTCCCTCCTCCCTAGAGAGGGTCCACTAAGGTGAAATCTCTCTCCAAGAGTCTGCTGTAGAGCCCTCTGGATGCTCTGGACTGTGCTGTAGTCTCTCCCATAAAAAGTGGGCTGCACAGCAGGACCTTGGGCCTAACACCAGTGGTTGGGGACTCTGGAGGCCGTCAATGAGCAGGCCTTATCCCTCCCATTCACGCAGGCATGAAGCATCTCTTCTTGCTTATCGTGCTAACAGATAGAACACTGCTGACACGGGCATTTAAGGCAAAAAGGACTCACGTGAGTCCATTCCACCGTTACGAGAATATTGCTCCACAGACAGTGATTGACACCTAACACTTTGTCTTAGGCTCACTTAATTCAAATTATGGGAGCCATTATCTCTACTACGGACCTAGGTAAGTATAGGAGAGACCAGTAAATCAGAAATGATGCCACCTGGGGAGCTAAGACGTGAAAACATTTCCAAGGGTCACGCAGAGGATGCTTTGCTAACAGGCCCCAAATATTGACACAGCACTCAGTCATAGCAGAAATGAGGAACAGTGAAGCATGAACTTACAGACTTGAGGAAAATATGAAAGAAAGAGCTTTCCATTCAACAAAGATGGGCTGCTGGCAGAGCCAGGGTTGGATGCTTGAGTGTAGCATGGCGGGAAACCTGAGACTGACTCATGGCATGGGAACCTGCTGGCTTCGCAAGCCCAGGCTGTGGAGCCAAGACATTTGCTCTTTCTTGTAGCTACTGGAAATTGCAGGCACTGAGGAGCGTGTCTTTGCTGAGAATTTGAGGAACACTGGACTTAACGCGATAGAAGACATCACACATCCAGTAAGCAAGGGATGGATGTGATGGGGGATGAGGTGGTTCTTACCATGCCCCCACTATTCACTTTGCCTGACCCCAACAACTAGCTCACAGATAAGGCCTTTATTGAAATCACAGCGGTAGACACTTCCAATTCTTCCACAGGAGGTAAGATCCAGTGTAGCCTGTATTTGTGTGTGTTGTAAGTTGTGTGATGTGTGTAGTAGATGTAGTGTCAGTGTGCTTGCACCACACCTGGGTCCACTGAGTACTGCCAGGGTTGAGCTGGTGTTTTCAGCTCTTGACCCCCATGAGGACTCAGTTGAGGCAGAAGCCTCTGCTACCTCGCTACCTGGGAGTCCTGCTCCATCCTCACCCAGTGCTGAAAGCAAAGAGAAGACCTCTTCCCTATCCCTAGTCTGCTTGGGTGTCTGAGATCCCCTGTGAGTTCCAAGGTGAGGGTAGACATTTACAACGATGAGAACAGGAGATAACCGCACTCAGTCCCTCTCAACACACACTTTTCAGTGTTGCCCTTGCAGAAAGATAGGATGTGCAGGTCTCTGGAAAAGGCTTCATGAATGCCCAAGATAAGAACAAAATTGTTCATTGATTCAAGATCAGCAAAACCAAATCCTATTAATGTAAGTAGCTGCCTTTTTTGGGACAAGTGATAAATGGCAAATATCACACTGTCGAGCCGGGTACAGTGGTGCGTGTATATCCTATAAGCTTCAGCCTATGAAGCAGCTGGGGCTAGGGATCGTGGTTCAAGTCTCACTTGGGGCAACATAGCGAGACCTAGTCCCAAAAAATAGATGGGCATGGTGGCACATGCCTGTAGTCCCAGCTACCTGGGAAGCTGAGGCTGGGGATCGCTTGAGCCCGTGGTACCCTGGGCAATGTGAGCCGGCGGTTCCATGGGCAAAAAAGAGAGACTTACTCTCAAAAAAAAAAAATCACTGTATTCTATAAAGAGCTGGGATACAAGGTACAACGGACAATGAGAGACAGTGTTCAGCCGCAGAGGCTGAGAGCTGATTGTGCCAGCGGCCTCTTCTAGACTAGGGACATCTTGTTCAGGTGGCTGGGTCTACTCTCCCCACTGCCACTGCTCAGGGGAAGGGCCTGCCCTAGTCTATGAACTATTGGGACTCCCCAGTCAGGGAAAAGTTTCTGCCTGTTAGCAGTAGGGACAACCAGGAAGAAAATTTCTGAGTCAGGCCCTGTCCCCTCCTCTGTAAAATGGATCCTCAAACATGACATCTCCCGCCACCTCAGAAGCCACCGCTACCTCGCTTCTTACAATGCTGGGTGCTGCTCACCCCTGGGTATTAGCACCCACACCACATGCCTTAGCCCAGGGCCAGAAGGTGGCAAGTGCTGGAGTAACATGGGACGGGTCTGCACCCGGGACCTGCCAGACCTGGAAGTAGATGGCACCTCCTCTTTCTAGGTCTGGTGTGTATAGACAAACCCCATTTTGATTTTCCCTCCTTCTAGGTGATGAGTTTTCAGGGCATTGACCTTTGCTAATTTGGTCCAGTTTACCCTCTGGGTCCTTTGAGCCAAGGAAACTATGGGTTTCTGCTTCAATACAATGGTCTCATCGATCTCCTCTCTTCTCTTCTTGCAGTGCAGATGTCCCACATTCAACCCACCCCGGGGGAGATGTGGGAGAGGATACCCAGCTACTTCAGTGTCGGTGGTCAACCGAACACAACGTACCGACCCCTAAACACCTGCTGCACTTGATGCCTACAATATCCTTCCCCATGTTCCTGGTCTCCGTAATACATATGTGCCAGGCCTCATCAATACAATGCGCATAACTTCCCCAACCCATATGTGCCAGAACTCCCAAAAAGCTTGCTCCAGGTTCCCTCCAAGATGCTGTCTGATTCTACCCAAACATTACATGGAGTCCCTTTGTCACTCTCATCCAATGTCTCCCCCATCAACACTATAACACAAGACTGTTAAGAGTCCTTTATGTGCTAAGCTGGACACATATACTGCATCTTGGCCGTGGACAGGAGTGAGAACAGTTCCTCATCAGCAGGAGAGTGGGTTACCTAGCAGGCCCTGCTCTGCTCTAGGGTATATACCCACACTGCTCCTGCCAGGACAGGGGACCCTGG
>PVHY01029192.1:0-14509 GCA_004024945.1 Uropsilus gracilis | reverse complement strand
AGGGGGGATATGGAGGGAAGAGGGAGGGGGGATACAGAGGGGGATATGGAGGAGGAAGGATCAATTAATGCACAATTGTGACAAATCAATAAAATGAATGTAAAAAAAAATGCAACCTGCAACCCCACCTACTTCACACCAGTCCTCCTACCACTAGAAGTCTGACTTCCATACTAACCCCAGAGAGAGCTTTCTCTGGAATGAGGATGAGTGGTTACAGAAGTGGGCATTCCAGAATATAGTAACCACAATACATCCCACATCTGTGTTTTGACTGGCATCAAAACTGTCTCCTAAAACAGAGGCCAATCAAGAATCAGAGAATGTGACCTACTTGCAATATTTCCCTATGTAACGCCTAGTTTCAAAAGAAAAATGAAAAGGACAGAAGAGAAGTCTAGACTCTTTGATTAAAGTCCCACTAAACTAGAAGCAATCAGAGGAGTCAGAATTTGATGCAAAAAAATTTCTGTTGGCCTTTGGAGAAATTCATGAGAAGCCAAAGCTCAGAGGACTAAAGGAACCACAGACTTAAGATCTCATGGAAGAAGCAGGAAATATCACCAACAAGATTTTACCATGTACTGGCAGGTTTGTGTAAACTTGGTGCTTGAGGTAAACCAAGTAATCCAAGACTCTGAAACCACCACTCAATCATTTACATGGCCCAAGTTCTAAAAGTACAAGCATCTGGTAAAGAGTATTCTAGCAAATAGTCTTCAGGCCACCTGAAAATTTATATATCACTGCTTGGAATTAAGTAGATTCTTGACCATTTTACCTGAACAAGTACTCATAGTTTTTTTTCTGTTTCTTACTTATACTCTTTTTTTTTTTTGAGACAACATTGATTTATAGCACTGCATATGATTTAGAGGTGTAGACTCAATGCCTTCAGGTATATGTCTCCACACCACACCCAGCATGGTCACAAGTCAATGGATTAAAAGACCTTTAAGTATTAAAAAAAATAAAATAAAATAAAATAAAATAAAATGTCTCTGCAGTACTATAGCTAATGTGTTTATCCGGATTTTCTGATGGTATCTAGCAGCTACCTTCATTCTCTGACTGAGTCCTGAGTATTCTGCAGAAACTGTGGTGTTGTGGGAGAAGAGACCCATAGTGTAATAATACAGGGCTAGGGTTCTAGGACTTCTTTGAGGCTATGTATAAAGTGAACTAGGGAGTGTGATCCTAATCATTGTCATTAATGACCATATGATATTAGATAAGCTATTTCATGTTACTGAACTTGTCTTCTCATTTGTAAAATGGTAATAAGATTTGTTTCTTTATTCATTTTAGGGTTATAGTGGTGAGAGATATCTATGAAAATACCTTATAAATAAAAAATCCTACACAGATTGATTTCCCCCCTCAAAATTAATAAAGACCAACTGTGTCTACAGTTAACTCATTTTACCAAATCTCTAAAACTGAGTCGATGAATAAATGAGGTGAAGTATTTTTCATTTGTGTGTTTATAGAGTCTGTGGTTCATTAGGTTCATGGGTTGAAAGTAATTAGTATCCATTTGAATTACATTTTTGCATCACTTGAATAACTAGATTCTCAATATTAGCAGTGCATGTGGAGAATTTATTGAAATTGTAATATAATTCTATCTTTAAGTCTCAGAAATCTAATGTTTGACTCTTCCTGATCAAATTTACCAAGAACTTTCATCCTTCCACTTGTGAAAGAATTTTAAGTTGCTAGTGGTGCACAGCAGGAAGCTTCTTACACAATGAGATTGCAGTTTTACTCTCTGTCAAGGTTAAAAGCTCAATACTATCTGGTCTGATAGGGTGAAAGCAAACTATTTCAATGGTCTTTAAGTGGAAAGAAATGGAAAGGGGAATTTATGAAATTCTTCAAATCCACTTCTCAAACATCTTTTCTGTCAGATTCCTCTGCTTTTGAATGGAGTCCATTGTTGATAAAACCATTGAGTCTTCTATTGCAGAATATTCTTCATCTAGCGCACGGAAAGACTTATTCTTTGCAGGCATACATTGCACAGCTTGAGAGAATTGAATGCTATAGATTTTAAGTTCTCTTTTAGTGTAATTTCCTGTTAGGGTGTCATATTTAGTGGGTCAGCAGTTGTGGTATTGTTTTCAAAGGATATGTCCATTTAAAAGATCTGACTTTAAAAGTATGCGAAGATATCAATAAGAATTTTTCTAATATAGGTTTATCACTGTCATTGTCTCAATTATGCTGCTTTCATTAAAACTAAGTCAGAATGAAAATTTGATAATAAATAACTTAAACCTTCCTTTTGTTTGTACATTGCATCCATAAGAAAAACATTCACATTTTCCCTTTGCAAGGTTTCTTACTCTTTCTTTAATCCATTATCCACTATATCTATCATCTGTATTGTTATTCTTTGTATGTATTCATTTTAATATTGTGTTGTCTTTTACTGAAGTTTCACCAGAATGGAAGCAACATGAAGACAATCACTTTGTTTTACTTATAGTTTAGTTCCTGCTTTGTAGATCAGTGTTGCGTGTCAAATAAATGTGGAAAAATAGTGATTATATCATTTCCAAGTCATCTTCACTCCTCCATCCCACAAATTCCTAGTATTTCATTAACATAACTTGTATCATGTGATAAACAACAGTTAAACTTTCATTGTTTCCTTAGAATCTGTCAAATGCATTCAATTCTTGAGTTGAGCACTTATGGCTGCTGCATTAGCTTGTTAATCGGTTGGCTTCATATATAACTACTTACGTCAAAAGCTTTTTTTTGAGAATTAGTGGGAAATCTTCTGTTCTCCATGCATCTCTGATGATATCAATTTTATGTAATTCATTCTTTCTCCTTTGTCTGGAATGCTATTCTTTCCCACCCACTCTTTCCACTGCCCTTATATCTCAATCACTATCTTTTCTACTAAACTATTTCTTGAGTTTCCTAATTTTTGATAGTGCTTTTATATCTGTAGTATTTTTCAAGAAACAGTTCTTGAAAACTTTATATATTGACTATCCTTTAAAGGGTATTACATATCCTTTAATGCCTAAAACAATCCTTTGAAGCAGTAAGCAAATGAAAGAGAGATTAAATGATTTACCTAAACAACACTTCTTTTGATGAAACAGGAATCTAATATTAAACCTTTGAGCTGTAAGTCTGGTTCACAGACCCCGTGCTGATATTGACTCATTCTGAATCCCTGCTGGACTGTGCATTGGCTCGTCTAACTGCACTATTCATACTGAGGTTCCTGTTACATATTATTATAATTTTGGGATTTTTACAATTGTATGATTGTTGATTCCCGTAGGGATACCCCACCACCATGCCCCCTCTGGTCTCTCCGCCTCCTTTCTTACTGTTGTTTGTCCATGTGTAGCCCTTAGGTTTTTTTGCTTTCTGGGACTATGTCCTTATTCTGGGTGAAGGTGTGATTTCTTGGGACATGGTATACTGTGCTACTTAGCTTTCCAGTACTGATTTTGCCTTTGTAGGACAGTCCGAGCTCCTTTGTCTTGTATGAATGCCTCTTGCTTCTTGGAGGCTGTTACCTCCATTATTTTTTTTTAAATAGGTGATTATTATTATTATTTTTTAAATTTTATTTATTATATTTCACATCATTTCAGTCCCTGGAGGTCACCCAAGTTATTGTCTGTCTCATTTTGTTGCTTCTTCATATTGTGTTTCAAGTCTTTGACTTAGGGAACCTGACTCACAGCCTTTTATTTTGGTAGAGCAGCTTCTCAATTGGGAGAGCCCTCAGTGGATAGTAGGTCTCCTCTTTTGGAGCTCTGCTATGGGACTACAGCCTTTCTGCAACCTTCTTTACCCTGCGCAAAGGGGGTGTGCAACACCCTGCTGATGGCATCTCTGCACCAGGATTTTGGTCCCAGCTCTCTGGTGATGTTGTAGGTATAATTTTCTCTCCTATGCTTGGTTTTACAGTCCAGTGCTCAATGGTTCTCTCCATGCTCTTTTTGATTCCTGCCCAGGAGGTATGTTTTCAGGGCTTTTATTCTTGTCCCTTACCTCTTCTGTATCCATGGTTGATTAAGTCATCTGTTTTTCCTTATTCCTTGTGAGGCCTAACTGGAGTGGAGGCAAACCAAGGGTGGGGGGTGTCAGTGGTATACAACCCCCCCTCCTCCTGCCACACACCATGGCCTGCTTCTTCACAGGACTTGGGTGTTCAGTGGTTCCTGCAAGCTGGTCAAACCCAGCAACCCCTGGCTGACCTCCGGTTCTGTTCAGCCCTGACAGGAAAGTCAGAAGGCACCAGCGTACCTGGAGGGCAGCAACCACACACAGCCAATACAGTGCAGCCGCAGGGTGTGTGGGCTCCCGGGTTACATATTAATTTTGTCTTAAATATAGCCCTTCCTCAACTTACAATAGGTTCACATCCAGAAAAAAAAAATTGTAGGCTAAATGTGTAGGTTAACAATGTTGACTGGAAGGTGTCTCACTATCTAGTATCTCAAGATAGCCCTCTACCTCTTCCACTAAAGCTTCTAGCTCCACACCACTCTATCTGAAAAATGAAAGTCAAGCTATTATAAGTCTAACCATTGTAAGTCAGGTCTCTCTATATTCCCTTTTAGAGTATAAACTCCTCGAGGTAAGAAACTTCTTAAACAAAACAACAGCAGCAACAACAAACAGTTCTCATCACTGTTTATCCTATTTATGTTTAGTTAGTGAGCAAAGATGAAGACTTCAGTTACACATCAGTTATCATATTTGACTATGAAAGCTTGTTTGAATCTGATCAAGCAAAGGTCCCTTTAGCTAGTGTGCTCAGGTCGCCAGGCATAGTGATGCCCGGCAACTAGCTTGCCCAGACCCAGCCTCTGGGTGCTTGATCTGCAGACACCCGGTGCCTGGCTCACCCAGCAAGCTCACAAGTTAACTTATCAGCTGCATATACAGCACATTTTCGAGATTCTACTTTATTATCAGTATTCTATCTGAGGAACTCAGCAGAGATTTTAAACATGCTGAGACTCTGAGTTACCTACAACAAATTGAAGACCATCCTTTTTCCATTCTAGTGCCTGAAGATGTACTGGAACATACCAGTTCACAGGTCATTCCTGGCTGCATGGAATTTCCCTTCTGCATCCACCTAAAAACCAGGCACTCATGAGTTCAAAGAAATCTGTAAAGCCACCCCTGTAGGCTCAGGCATAAACATGTTGACCAAAATGAAAAACCATGTTTGTATATTTGCTTGCATAAGTATTTTACACTTGTTCTTAGCCAATAGACTGTGAAGTGATGCATAAGTACTTTAAATATCAATTTACCTCTTCCCTTAAGAATCCTTGACATATAAAATATCATTAATTCTCCCTTAGAGTCATGCTGTCAAGATGAGTAATCTATAACAAAACTGATTCTTAGTGGAATTAGGATGAAGTCATGAGTTAATTACTGCTGATATCTAGACCAATTATCTTTTCTGTCTGTCCCATCCCCAGTGTTCTGCCAGACAATTAGATAAATTGTTGGAGGCAATGATCAGGTCAAAAAAGTCTGGCCTTTTTAAAAGTTGGTGAACATACCTCTTTTCCCACTCATAGTGTTTCTAAGCCCCTTTAATGTAATTTTAGTTGGTTTTTAATTACAGAAGTAATGCTGGTAAAAAAAATTGCATGTATTAGTACCACCACTAAAGATTATAAACAAACAGTGAAAGTCTTCATTGTTTCCCCACTTTTGTTTCCACAAATAGAAACTGCTAATATTTTGGGTTGTATCTTTCCAGATGAAAGGGTATATGTTTAAGAAATATTCAATCCATTCCACTATTCGCAAGTGATTATTTTTATCCCAGAATATATCACAGAATATTACCCTTTCATGTCAACACTTAGATTTCATCTCTGGGTTTCCCTTCCACAACTTCCTCTGCAAGATTTGTCTTGCTTATATTTATCATCTTTACTTGTCCAATCACCATGGAGGGAGTGTGGTCAAAGGTGAGATAGTACATGTAGTGATGTTTTCATTACCGGCAGCTCCCTGGAGAGGCTTTTTATCCTTTGACCCCCATGTTATATGAATGTTAAATGACTTTTCCTAGTACTGATGTGATCACCCCTAAGATTAGCAAGTATGCTGAAAAGCAAAGTAAAACTTTCTTATATTTAACTTCGATTGTTGAATCATATCTACTTCTGGATCATTTTCTGATAACTTCATAAATAAGATCTTTAATTTAACACTGCATTTTCAATTTATAAAAATAATTACCAATTCTTATGACCTAAAATTTTAAGTAGACTTTGTTTTTCACAGCAGTTTTAGGTTCACAGCAATATTAAGTGGAAAGTTCAGCGAATTCCCATATGTCTTCTCTGTTCTCAGACGCATGCCCCCCACCAAAGTGTTAGATTTGAAGATTACAATTGAAGTTTACAATTTGTGAACCTAATGGACACATTATTGTCACCCAAAATGCATAGATTTAATTAGCTTCTCTCCTAGTGTTGGATAATCTATGGTTTAAAAAATATATAATGATATGTGTCTACATTCAATATGAGTCTATGATGCAGAGCAGTGTTAATGCCCTAAAAATCCTTTGTATTAACCTGTTAACACACTCCCTGATCACCACTACTCTCTCTCACACATACACACACACACACCACACACACACATTGATCTTTCCACTGTCTCCATAGGTTTGCCTTTTCCAGAATGTAATGTGATTGCAATCATACTGCTGACACTTAGTAATATGAATTTACGTTTTTTTATGACTTTTCATAAATTGATAGTTCATTTCTATGTAGCACTTAATAATATTCATAGAACATAATACTTATTTGATTTCTTTAATCAGTTATATACTTTTATAGTTATATGTATATAATTATATCAGTTATGGTTTTCTTATACATTTCTCCATTTTACTCAAATATCTAGCTTATCATGCTAATGTAGATTGTATTGTGTTTGAAATTTCAAATTCTACATTCTCATTGAACTTTGGATTATTAACTTTACTGGCTATATTGTACAACCTTACTATAATCTTTTTATCCTATGCATTTTTAAAGTCCTATTTGTAAGTATAATCAAATCCTTTATTCTGTTTAAGAACTTAGGAAATGCTATATATAAATTGATCCCATTTAACATAGTCACTACTTTATATGTGATGAATCACACCAAAGTTTCTTTATCTTAAATAAACAAGATGATGTTTACTTTTTTCTTCCTATCTTCACACAAACATGTATATACATTTGCATATTTATATGTATAAATAAATGTTTTTCAAATCAAACACAATTTTTAATAATCTTTCATGGCATAGTATTGTAAACAAGGGCATAAACTTAAGTTTTCTCAAGGTTATTATTCGAAGATGTTCTACTTTTCTAAAAAGAAATAAAAATATCTTCTAAGAGTTGAATTCATTCATCACTCTCAGAATAGGGAATAGATATTCTCTATTTTCTTTAACATTCCGGATTGATGACTATTTAGGTTGCAACCTGAGCAATTATCATGATTACCCTAGAAATAATTAATCACTTTTGATATTTGAGTCAGAGAATCCAGTGAGAATAATAATCAACAACAATCAATTATCTACTATTAATAGATTAATTATTGTTTATAATTAATTAATTAATCATTGATTAGAATTTCTTCTCAAATTATAAATTGGCTTACTTTGTCAGGGATCACAAAGACCAAGTCATTTCCCAGAGAATGCTATGTTATAATTGACAGGTGCCTAACATTACCCTTGAAATATTTGTGTTGATTTTCAACTTTTTCAATACTTTCAAGATCATATCTACCCTCAGCACAGAGGTCAGTAAACAGTTTCTTTAAAGAGTCATATGTTAAATATTTTAGACTTTCTCTTCTACATGGTCACTACTACAGTAGCACATCTGTCTTTATAGTGGGAAAAGCAGCCATTAACAACCACAGAAAAAATGGACATGACTGTGTTTCTATAAAACTGTATTTATCAAAAAGTGGTGGTGGATCAGATTTGACTTTTGGGCTTTGATAGGTTGCCCCAAACTCTGTCTAGTTCATTGCTAATTATAGTTACTGCCAATCCATAGTGAGATAAACACCTTACCCTGAATAGAGATCTGCACTGCTCTGCTGCATTCAGACATTTTTTAATGAAAATTATGTCAGTGGGATTAAATATTGCCTTCTGAAAATATAGTGTTTATATTCTGTTGCAAACACCTAGTCTCCATGTGGATCAGGGACAGCTTTCTAGCAATGGTCCACTGAGAACACAGGTCAAGTTTAACCTCTTCTAGGTAGATCAGTCCTAAAAGCTTTATGATTTATGATTAGACTAAATCTGCTTTTTTTTCCCCCCCTCAAAAATGAGAATCCTTTTTCTGGAACTGACTTTCTAGTTATTGTTGCTACCACTCAAAGGAAAGCCAAAACACAGGAGTTGTTTTAAGGATCATTTACTTCTCTAGTAGCTGTGGAAAAGCTCTCTCTTTAGCACTCATGGGCGTTCTCACTTCATTCCCTTCATTCTTTTGATTAAAAAAAGTTCATGTTTTGTATCTTTAAGGGAAAATGAATATTGAATCTTTAACTTGTATAGTAAATTGCTCACCTTATTTTCAAAGATCTAATTGGCTGTATTATGTGATTCACGAATTGGGCATGATCTCATCTGGCAAGCAGAAAGTCATTACCTAAATTGTTTATTAAAGGAGATTTTTTTTTGAATGATTACTCATTTTAAATGTTTGTTTTGAATACTAATAACAGGAAGGAAATTTGGAATAAATTTGTGCACATTAACAATTGATTCATTTGCTCATATCAAAAAGAACTAAAAATGTTGTGATAGATATGTGAAAAGTATTTTCTTCTTTGTCTAGGCAATTAATTGAGCTTTAAGCAATGAGCATATAACATCTACATGAATTTGCAAGCAACATCTAATATTTAAAATCATTCATGTAGATGTATTCCCAGGAGATATATAAAGTTTTTCAAAGCAATAGCAGATATGAGATTTTAAGTGTGTGAAGTTAAAAGATTATGTTCTTATGTCTTTGTCTATGTCATAGAATTTCCAATTTCTCAAAACCTAGGTGTTTTGGGATGCTTTTCTCTACTGTATAATCTCTACTGTGTAAAATAATTTCTCTACTCTATAAAAACTATTGGGTATTTTACTCTTGTGTACAATCTTTCTCAAATTAAACATTTAGATTAAAAATTGTTAGACTGGTTCTTGAATTTATATCTAAATTTTTTAGCCTATCAAAGACAGTTGAATTAGCTAAAGGGTTTATAAGCAAAAAAGTCACTATTTTAATTGTTTTTTTGTTTTACCAATTGTGATGAGTAAATAATCTGTGAAAAGTTGTGAGAAGTTGCTATTGCAAATAAATAATGTTATGACATATATTGCAATTCTATTCACATTTGTAAAGAAGTTATCAATATTCAAAATGTGTAGGATTTCTTCTGTGAGAAATAGAGCACCTTTCTGTTCTCCCACAAATCACTCAGAGTAGGTTGCGAGTCTTGACTTGATGTGAATTTTAGAGATTTGAGAGAAAGTATCTCAAAAGATAAAGTGAATTGGTCACACCATCCATTCATTCTTTTCATTAAACATTTATTGGTCCATCATCTGGTGTTCAGAATTTCAGTTTAAAACACTTAATGATAGTTTAGTTTTATAGAACTTCATAAATGTGCTTTATAATTTAGATTTAAGTTTTCATGCCTTTTATCAATTTAGTCACATACAAGCAGGGCTGTTTGATCATATTCTATTTCTTGGCTTCAACGTTTCAAGCCTCTCCAGGGCAGAAATGAAAGATTATGAGTGTGCTACATTTCTATAGCTCTTTCATTTCTACCCCAACCCTAGCTTACTTTCATGTCTGCAATAAAAATTTTGATCCAGGTCGGATTTATGTGAACATTATTTTTTTCAGATTGACCTACCCTGTGAGTGAATTTTGCAATGAAATCTTATCAGGCTGTTATACACCATTGCAACTGGGCACCTTAAAATTAGATGGAAGAAACAGAATATGTTACCAAAGGATGTGCTGACTGGATAAAAAGTAGGTTTTTCCTTGTTTCATATATATTTTTTGAGCATAGCAGTCATTTTAAAAGTTTGCAAGTCTTTAAAGCATTAGCTCCAGATATTTTAAATGTGCTAAGGTTAGAAAGTGCAGTGAAATATATAAAACATTGTGCGAAGAAAATTCTGATGTACCATTATATCAAGGAAAGTTGATGGAAGTTAAGGAACATACTGGAAAGAAATTAAGAAAGCTGAGTTTTCTTGTTGTAACTTGACAGCTAGGTGATTATAAGATGGTGGATAAGTCTCTGTGTCCTAAGTTGTGCTGATTGTAATTTGTAGTCAATTAATGTTACTATTGAGTAGCATAATTTTATTTTATGCCATATATATATTTATGCCATATATAAAAATTTTATTTCATGCCATATATATGCCATATATATTCATATATATGTATATATATGGTCTACAAGACTAATTCTACAGTTTCTCTTATTTTGTTTTGACATTTTTACTTGGCACTGATAAAGATTAGTGAGAGTATGAATTTTATTTGCTGAAAAATTCACAGAAGAATTTTCTATCTAAAGTTGTCCACAGTCTGAAAAAACAAATTGTTTTTGGGAGTTGACATCATTTTATCAAGAGAGCATTTATTTATAAATGTATGCTCCTTCTTTCTTCCCCTCTTCCTCCTCCTCCTCATCTCTCTCAGACTTTATTGATTATATATATCTATATTTATATATCTCTATATCTATAGATATATATATATCTAGATATAGATCTAGATATCTAGATATAGATATATATTACATCATTGTATATTCCGAGGTTCTCCCACCACCACACCACCTGTAAACTGTCATTTTGATCTTTTGGGCTCATCCCTTTCCTGAATTCTCCCTATCCTAGTTGTATGCTATAGTTTCATTGTCAATTTGTTAGTTTTAACTTTTTCTTGTCCTTTTGTTTGTTTTCCCTATATCCCATATATAAGTTAGTCTCTCTCTATTGATAGCTTTAAATTGTTTTCTGTGCTACAACCTGAAAATACTAAATGTGAGCTAAGTATCCAAGTATATTCAGGATTAGAAACTCTACTGAGCCATTTATAGTCCTACATAATAAATAAAATACTCTGAGCAAAAATGATCATGCCTGTAACAGCCCATCTTCGAATAGAAACCAAATTAGGTTGGATAATGATGCACTAACTTCTTAAGTGTCAGCTGCACTGTGTGAGATGCTTCCTCTAGTGACATATTTGGAGACTGGTTTTGCCTGGGTAGTTTTGCTTAAAAGTAGACTAGTTTCTAGCTAGTGAAGCATCTTAACTAAATGTTGCTAGATACTCCTCTGTGTTTTATGATAATGTGACACAAAATAATGTGACACAAACAGTGGTTGGTTTGATTTTAGTTTTTAGGTGTGAGTTGTGTGGGCCTATATCATCTAAGACCCACTCGGTACCATAAAACATGTCATTGGTACAAAAAGTTTTGTGTGGAAACAGCATTGTTATTATTGTGTACTATTTATTTCAATGTATAGATTTGCCCAAGAGTCACATCATTGTGTCTGTTTACTAAAATACATTGCCTTAAGAAATGCTATCAGAATACTTTTCTTCAAAGACTTGTAGAAAGCTCTATATTTTAAGTTCTTATATTCTAACATTTTATTCCAGTAAACAAGAAAATCTCAATTTCCATCAGCAACCTACATTCACAGAGCAGCAGAGAAATCCTACTTTTTAAATTGTAAAATTTTGTTATAGTTGGAAATACAATTGCAACTGTTTTCATCATCCTGACTTTAAAAATAGACTAAAAGAAAATTGTAAATGCCTTTATAAGTTCTTTGTACTTTTTCTTGTTTTACACATTCATAATATATTGCTAGCCCTTTTTATTTTTTAAATAATGAAAAATGCCAAACATGGATATGAAAGACAGTTTTGTAGATATTAGTTGAAATGTGCCTATTTTAATGAAATAATAATTAAATTCTGAGGTATATAACTTACAGTTTGGTCACAGTGGTGACTTAATTTAGAAAACTGAGCATGTTTTTATTTTCTTTGTAGTGTAGTATTTTTATTTGCTTAAGAAGCTTCAGTTAAAATTAAAAATAATATTCATGTCCTGGGGTGTAAAACTGATTTGTATAGATTATTTAGGGGGGGGTTCTATATTAACCTTTCTTCTATGGAAACTTCAAAATCTTATTTGCTGAGCTCTGACCATCGATCATACTTTACTTATAAAATGATGAATAATTTGGTGTGTTTAGCAATATATTTGTGCAAATGACTGTTGTGATAGTCAAATCATCTATCACAAACTCATGGTTTAATAAAAGTATATAAAAATACTCATCCCTATTTCTTCAGAAGAATTCAACAAGCTTAATTCTCAAAATTTTGATAGTTTTTGTAATTGAATATTTCACTTGAGTTTTATGGACATGTCCTAGGCAAAATTACACAAAGATTACTAATAGACCATGCCTGC
Source organism: Uropsilus gracilis (assembly GCA_004024945.1). Classification (NCBI taxonomy): domain Eukaryota; kingdom Metazoa; phylum Chordata; class Mammalia; order Eulipotyphla; family Talpidae; genus Uropsilus; species Uropsilus gracilis. The sequence continues at coordinate 1,927 of PVHY01029192.1, read as the reverse complement.
TCTTAAGTCTTTTAAGCAATACTGAAAAATATATGCTGACAGGAAGTTGTCAATATATCCACAATATACAAAATTTATATTAAAATTATTTGGCATCTAGCTAAAATAGATAAATGCTCAACTTAGATTAAATCTCAGGGAGGCAGCATAATAAAAGTGTGACTCTAATGTGTTTTTAAAGATGATGTAGTGATACATTTAAAAGTACTAGTTCATATTTTAATATTGAATAATGTGTTTTTAATATTCTCATTAGCCTTACTACTCTACTCACTATTAAAGCATCAGTAAGGGTCTTTTATGTCTTCTGTCTCTAGTATATAGTAGTCAGAAATATCCCTACTTTCAATTGTAAAAATCAGGTGCATTAGAGAGAAAAGCATTTAACAAATTTTGTCTTCTTACTTATAAATACCAGTACCCAAATATAACTGACTCACAGCAGAAAGCTTTTAGCAGAAGGAGGGAATTGGTGATGGATTGAGATAACACAAAGGGCTGGATTTTCAAATCAGATTCATTCAAATGAGATAAATTCCCCTATAACTAACTTTACTAATGATTTTACCAAGACATATAATCCCTAGTTGTGTGATGCCATTTTGAATTCTTGAATATCTTGTAAAATTAAGTCAAAACAAAAGCAGTAGTTTTTTATGTTATCACTTCAGTTAATTAATAAAAGGATGAGTATTTTTATATACTTTTAAGAGTTTGACATAATAGTGATTTAATACATTGGTCTTTCATTTTAGTGAAATAGTTAATATCTTTAAATTAATCTCTATCACTTTACATTGATAGGAATATATTTTTCGTGATTAAGCAGAGATTTACTTTCCTATCAATTTTCAAACATGCAAAATAAGTGTTATTTCCTATATTTATTAGACACTGTATCCCCTGATTAATTAATTTATAACTGGAAGTTTGTATCTTTTGACCTCCTCTACCCATTTTGCCCACTCGTACCTTCTATCTCTTTCAACCACCTGTCTATTTCATGTGATCTATATCTGTACCTACATCTCTGTCTCAGTCTGTATATCATATAATCTTTATCCATTTATTCATCATGGATACTGAAGTTGTTTATTGTATCTCAGTTGTTATACATATGCTGTAAGGGACGTGGGGGTGCACTCATATTTTCATGTTAGTGTACTTACTTCCATCATATAAATGCCATATGGATTTTCTATTTTCATTTGTTTTGAGGAATTTCTATATTGCTTTTCATTGTGGCTGCACCATTTACATTCCCACCAATAGTGCCAATGGTCTCTTTTCCTCATGTCCTTGTCAGCACTTGATAATTACCACTCTGACAAGTGTGAGGTTATATATCATTATGGTTTTATTTGCATTTCCCTAATTATTAGTAATATGAAACATTGCTTCATGTATGTAATTCATTCATCTGTTTGTTTTCTTGAGGAAAGTGTGTATTTGAATTTTGATATTTGTAATTTTAAAGAAGGAAAATATGGCTCATAAAGTAATGATTGGGAGAAGCAACTTTAATTTTGTGTTATCTTGAGATTTATAGTAAAGGAAATTGAAAATGATAAAGCAACTTGAATTACTTTGTTGTTTCCCTTGAAAGTCACTAATATGAAATTGAAAACATAAAGCAAAATATAGCAGAGAAGATATTTATTCTCACTTTTGTCACTAATGCCTCTTGAATTTTGAGCTCTCATTTTCTTACTTAGATCTGTATCTTCTCTGAGTTAAAATGAAGACATAGTAGTGAAAAATCTCAAATTTCCTTTGTTGTTTTAGAATATTCTAAAATCCTTCACTATTTTTGCTGACTTTATTTCTGACTTTCAGGACACTTACCATATATGTAAGAAGGACTTACCTCTGTAACTATACTCTTGTGGCACTGTGGATTGAAGTGAGATCCATTTGGAATTATACA